>CATIWO010140263.1:0-38632 GCA_949673435.1 Macaranga tanarius | reverse complement strand
GTAACACTAAGCAATATCCAATAAGGTTTTAATTTGTACGTGATTTAAATAGTGTTACTAGTTGTTTATATAACCTTATAAGCTCATTAAGCATGACAAATCAATTTATGAGGTGATTACTGTAGATAATTTTGTATTAATGGTTGTTTGAAGGATGAGGTGTGACAACGTAGTTTTAACATATAACAATATAAATAATTAAGCATAAGATTACTAAATAAAAAATAGTAAGTATTAATTAACTACTATGATTACTATAAGATTACTAATTATTGAGTATCAATTATAGCTAAAATACTTAGAGAATGGTTTTTGTAAACTAATAATTGCATTAACATATAATACTAAGTATTAATTAACTACTAAGTTATAAATAATTTCAAAACTATGTTGTTTAATCTAAAAACTATAGAATTTTGCATATAATCTTATTATATAATTCATTTAATCTAATTGGTATAAATTAATTTTTTTATTAAGTCTAATTATAAGATTAATGAAATATGTATAATATTAGCTTAATATTAAGTATTAATTAAATAAAATTAATATTACTAAGTATAATAGAAATTACATATTCATGATATATGATTATATCATTTTGATGTAAAGTAGTGTTAATATCAAGTACAATTTTAAATAAATATTATATAATATAATTAATTCAACTTTATTTAACATATTTATTAGTTAGTATTATTATTGTTTTTTGTAATGAATTCTAAAGTAAATTTTTTTATTTAATTGTTACTAATAAATATAAATTTAATCAATAATATAAATTTTTGAATTTTCAAACCGTACCGAACCATACCAATCCGTTATGAAAGAACCGAATCTTTGTACCGAACCATACTGACAAACTGGTACGACATAGTATCCCCGTACCGAAAAATGGTACTGGTACTGGAGATTTTATTTTTAAAATTCCCGAAATATGGTACGGTACTGGAGATTTTTTTTCTCCGGATTTTTCCGAACCGTGCTCACTCCTAATTCCACCACCCTGCATTGGTATATTTATATACGGCTAAAGAGTCAAATTGGGCCCTTAATTTTGAGCCAAAGTTAATATTGAACCTCTATATGTTTTTAGTCCAAATAGAAATTTTTTATTTTAAAATTAGATAATATTGAACTTCTTTTTAAAAAGCATATTAAAATCAATTTCTATAAATAAAAAATTCAATTTTAAAGATTGACTAATAAAAACTTATTTATACTAGTGAATAAAATTGATAATGTTTTAAAAATATATACCACTTAATTGTAAAATTTTTAAAACATTTTAACCCTATACAATAATTTATTAATTTTTTTTAAATTTTTTATTTATCAATTTAATTTTAATGATTGACTAACAAAAATTATTTAAATTAATGAATAAAATACATAATACATATAATATATATATATATATATATATATATATATATATATATATATATATATATATATATATATAAGTTTCTAAAATATTTTGAAAAAATTTAAAACATTTAAAATTTAAAAGTTATTATATAGACTTAAAAAATTTGAACAATTTTAAAGTTAAATGATGTATATTCACTACAAAATAACTGAATCTATCGCTATTTTATAACAAATTAGTGACAAAAATGGGTTATAAAGATTAGTGACGGATTTAGGAACAGTTTTAAGGAACTATCACTAAAAAGGTGTGGAAAGTGCTAGCCAAATAATTATAATCGATTTAGCAATGGATTACATATTTATTGCTAAGGGCCTTCTGTAATACCCTGAAGGCATAGATGCCTTTAGTTTTTTAACCATTACATTAAATTATAAAATATAAACCATTGGATTAAAATGATAAAGACAACCTACAACCTGTAAAAACCATTACCTCCACAATGGAGAATAACTTTTATAAAGGGAAATTTTTTTATTTATTTTTATTTTTTACTCAAACACCTAAACCCTTTCTTTCTAATGGATTATTTCTCTGATTATTCTTGATCCCTCCAAAACTTGCCTAGTACAAGCTATTCTGGTCCTTTATAAGAAATCAATCTTTCTCTTCTCGTCCTCCTCATCAATTTATTTCTTTCTTGTCTCTCTTCTTTTCTTTTTTCTTTTGGGATACTTTCCTTCCTTGTTGGGGGCTAATTACTGCTACCTTTCTCATATTATATGAATTGAAAAAAAAAAGTGGTCTATTAATTAGTTTTCCATGGCTGATTGTAGCAACAATACTACTACCCAAGTCCTTCACTTTCAGTCTCAATCACCACCTCCAGGCAGTCCTTTTTCTACTTTATTCTCTTTTCTCAATTTGTTTGATCATTTCACTTAACAAATGCTCATTAATCGATTGTTTATCATTGTGTGAATGTTCTCGTTTTAGTTTATATTTTTGAAACTATCTTTGGTGTTTTTCCTTTTGAAATTCTTTGTTGGATTCATGTTTATTATCATAATTACTTGGATTTTGAGTTACAGTTTGAAGCTTTATGGTTTTAAAATCATACCCATCAACATATTTTTTAATTTACTGCAAATGTCAAGTTTAATTGAAAAATAATTGAGTTTGCTACTTAATGATAATTTAATATGATTGAATATAAAATAATTTATATTTTATTTGTATTTTATTGAAAAATTATAAATTACATAATAGAAAAATAAAATATTAATATAATTTAAAACTATTAATTTCAAAAAAATATAAAATGATATAGAATTTATTTTGTTTAGTTATTTAATATACAAACTATAAAAAAAAAAAAGACATGTATAAAAATATTGTCATGTAAAAAAATAAAATAATATATTAAAAATAAATAATAATTATTATTAAAAAATGTAATTTACATCTTAATTTGAGTAAAGATGTCGGGTTCGTATCCGAATATTTAATACTATATTTAGTTAGGACTAGATTGTATAGAAAATAAGTTTGATTTGAAGGACTTAATTGAAAATAATTAAGTTCGAGGACTAAAGTACAAATGGGCATTAACCGCCCAAATCTTCAAATCAGAGTATTTAAAAAAAATGATTACAAGCAGCGTGTTGGCTCTGGGAGAGGGAAGGTGATGACTCACCCTCCCACAACCAACAACAGAAATGGTTTTGGTACTATTTTTGTACCAAAACGTTTCTACAACAAAAGGAAAATAAAAATAGAGGAAGGTAGAGAGAAAAAGAAGAAAATTGAGTGAAGTTTTGTCCGTTCGTCTGTAAGCAGTGTAGAAGCTAGAGGTAAGAGGGAGGAACCAACGACGTAGGTGAGTGGATCTTCACCTTCAAAACCTATAATTTTCTTAAATTGATTTGTTAGTTTGATTAATTATCTGGACGATTCAATGAATTTATTTTCGGTTAGTTTTGTATAAATTTTGAAAATCTTAACATTGGTTGGAGAAAAGAGGCGACGCCTCAACCCATCAGGGCCCTAGAGGCGGTACCTCTAGAGCACAGAGGCGTGCACCTCTGTCATAGGAGGGTGAAACCTCTGAGGCACAGAGGTATGAGCCTCTGTG
Organism: Macaranga tanarius; assembly: GCA_949673435.1. Lineage (NCBI taxonomy): Eukaryota > Viridiplantae > Streptophyta > Magnoliopsida > Malpighiales > Euphorbiaceae > Macaranga > Macaranga tanarius. The sequence continues at coordinate 35,126 of CATIWO010140263.1, read as the reverse complement.
GTGAGGTAGCAGTGCCTCTGTGACTGAGGGCGGCGTCCCTTCACTGATCAGGCGGTGCCCCTATATGATTTTGAGCATTTTCTCAGTCTGTTTTGGAAGAAAAACTTATTTCTGAACTGAATTTGAATACTGAGATATGTTTATAGTATTTTGCTTGGCTGTGACCAAGATTGATTTGGATGATTGAATATCAAAGGATTGTAGTAAGACCGTGCCCGAGGTATGGTAGGGTTCAATGAGATGTAAGACTGTGTCTGGGGCACAACAACTCATGTTATTTCCTGTATCTAGGATACAATGGTAAGCCTTTTTGGCTACTTATGTGATTTATGATTATGGTATGCAAACCTGGCCCGAACCTTCAATATGCTGATTGGTATCCACCACATTAACAACAATCTGATATTATATATTGTTATAAAGAATCATTTATAATTTGATTATATTGTTTAAAGGAATCAAATGTGGTTGATTCATATGATTTGAATATGTGTTATTTGACTCTTGGGTTTACATTTATCGTTTATTGGATTATATTGATTAGTTTTATATTATTTTTATTGTCATTTGAAATGTTATTATTTTAATTATCGAGAGTGTTTAATTTAGTTCATTCATTGAGTGTTTTCACATAGAAATAATCACCACTCTCTTTTATAAAATTATTTTGTTTTCAGCTTAGCTATTGTACATACTGTATAGAGTAATAATGGTGATCATGTGGGTAGCCCAGAATTTAGATGTACATAGAGACGAGATGATGATCTTATACTATATTAGACATGATCCCGACACTAAGCTTTCTTTTCGAGTTTTTGTTGACTCCATAGCCACTAACTACCGTACTAGCACGATCAGAAATGACTTTTCAGACGGTTGTCTGATAGTCATTTCCATTGCCTATGAGACACAGGTTGGAGTCCGGGTCACTATGACTTGAACTTAGCCGTTGCCGGAGTCTACTGAAGTTATGCTCTTTTTACCGGTAGAGAGTTGAGCTTAGGATTTGTTGCTACTATTTTTGGGTAAATATGTGGGCCGCACATCCTAGGGTAGCTAGACTACCTTTTTCTAGGGGATTGATAGGGCTTCATCCTTTTTTATGTATCATGTTGTATATATTTTTGTTAGCCCTTTTTCTCTAGTTTTTTCCCCTCACCGCTGAATACTAACCTTGTATATTATAATGTATATATATGTGTATATTATTTTTAGTAATAGTGTTCTATCGATGAGTTAGTTTATTATATTATCATATATACTTTATGATTATTAGTGATTGTCATGTATATAAGTTTTAGTATTGTTATTAAGCAATAATCAATATACTAGACTAGCAAATAACCTCCAGTGGATGTTATTAGGATATAATTCGAGCGATATACATATTATTAACCCATTTATTAAACCAGTCAATCTGGATAGTTTTATTAATATAATCTTAGAAGTGATACATTTCCATACTGTTACTCCGTGCTGGATAGTCTGGGTTGTGTACTTGTCTAACGTAGGTACCGGTGAGGAGGGGTATCACAAACGAGTTAAAGGAATTAATGTGTAAAAAAAATTTAAATTAGAACATATAAAGAAATAAAAATATTTATATAAATGTAGTTTGTTAGTGTAAAAAAAATAGAATTCATATTTAGTTTAGAATTTAATGAACCCAATGAGAAAAGAAATATAAATTAGACTATATAAGAAGTAAAATATTTTTATAGTTATCATTTTTTTTATGAAATAAATAAAGAATAAGGATATTTATTACTTTTAAAATCAACATAATTTGAAAAAAATAAATTAGATTAAATTGAAAAATAAAAAATAATTAACTATATATAAATATAGATTATAAAAAGATTATGAACTATTATAGAGGTACTTTAATATATAATTAAACTTATTTTTTTTTAACAATTTGTGTGGTTTGTAATTTACATATAAATTACATTTAGTTATTTACATCTATAATGTACAAAATAAAAAATAAAAATTTTAATCAATACGTAATTGAAAGAAAAAGGATAATAAATCACAATAGAAATATAAATTACTAACTCTTTTCTCATACAGTGGAAAAATGTAATAGATATGTTGATCGAATCCTAAACTACTAGAGTAAAGGCTATTATTTTTACGATCTAAATACCACCAGGATGAACAAGAATGGGAGAAAATACAGAGAGAATTTATTGTGCAGAGAGAGATACGTATGTTATCAGATATTACCCTAATTAATTCCTTTAATCTTTTATTTATATAAAAGATAAGAATACAGTGTTATAGTCTAAAACTAACACTGATTATTATTAGATAATTTTTCATATTATCTAAATAGATTATGTCAAGTCATGGGTGTCATAATCCAATATCTCCCACTCATACATGATTGAGCATATTTAGTTTTCATCTATTCATACTGATAAATAGATCATGCGACCAGCATATAATGAGAGGACTTATGCTATACACTTGCTAGAGATGTATAGTGTGTCAATGGTAGATACTATATCTTGACATATGCCTTACCCCAAATTATTTCTTTACATTCACTGCTACTTCTTGATCTCTTAGCAATATTTTATGTCCACTATTATATATGCACCACTTATGGCACTCATAATAGGCTAGCTAGTAAATAATAGAAACATTGAATGAAGTCTATTAGTAATCTTTCCCTCATACACTATTCCTATCATATAGTTTAATATCCAGTCAATTCCTCTAGGCAGTATCTCTCATGACCTTTCAGAGATTTTTCTAAAACATCCTCATTAAACCATACTTTAGAATTATGCTCTAGGTCTTAAGGGTAGGTTTCCAAAAATCATAAGTTTATGGAATGGGTCTCATACTAGGGAAGGTTGAGATCATTTGATTATTTTTATAACTTTCCATTTATAGTTGGTTTTCACACGCATGGTATGAATAATGTATTTTGGTGTTCATTCTATTTTTAAAAAGAGCGATGATTAAAATTATATATATAACACCATACAGAAGCTACACATTTAGGCATATCTCAACACCAAACCTTAATACTTAATTGAGGTTGCTTCTGGCCATAAAGACAGAATTAAAAAGAATTGCCTTTAATTCTCCTTTTAAAGATTACGTAAATCTACTTATAAATCATGAAATGAAATGTAAGATTTTATCTCACACGTAAATTAGAACTTATCTAATACTTAAGCAAGACGACATACATATATTAAACAGGCTCTCGTAACTCCCTTATCTGTTTAAAATACTGCCTCATCCTAATTATTGTTAAACTCATTTAACAAAATTAAGGTAAACACCCGTGTAAGTGGGTTACTTCTCTATCCAATATGCTTTAAATGTCATATACATTTAATACTAACACATTGTGTATTGCCAAATAAACATCCACATATTTATTAAAAATAAACATATAACAAATCATGTTCAAATTACATAATAAGCGAAGTACAATCTAAAATCTACGTAAACCAAAATATTTAATATGCCTCTCAAACACATCTCTAGTGACAGCTTTTGTCAACGGATCTACTATCATGTCATGCGTAGAAATGTACTTTAAGTTCACCTCTCCTCGTGCAACCATGTCTTTAACATAATGATACTTGATGTCAATATGCTTAGTCTTACTATGGAACTTGAGATCTTTAGTATAAGCTATTAACAATTGACTATCACTTATGATTGTCACAGGTTCTTCAAAGGAAGTTACTTTAAGATGATCTAAGAATCTTTTAAGCCATACTCCCTCTTGGACAGTACTTGAGAATGCAATGAATTCAGCTTCCATTATTGATATGGCAACATATGTTTGTTTCTTGCTACTCTAGAAGATAGCAGAATTACCTAACAAGAAAACAAAACCAAATGTAGATTTCCTTTTATCTAGGTCTCCAGCCCAATTATCATCTGTGTATCCTCTCAATTATAGATCCTTTCCTTGATAATATAGTGAGTAGTCTACAGTACCTTTCAAGTATCTCAAAATCCTTTTAACTGCATTCCAATGTGCTTCGCCTGGGTTGGGCTGATATCTACTTACTATCCCAACAACATAGCAAATATTAGGTCTTATACACAATATTGCATATATAAGACTTCCAACAGTGCTTGCATAGGGAACGTTCTTCATACATTCAACCTCTTATTATGTTTGGGGACACATTCTCTTATTAAGAGTCTCTCCCTTAGTTATAGGGTTATTTATGGGTTTGCAGTTTTTCATATTAAACTTTTTAAGGACTTTATTGATATATGTCTCTTGAGAAAAAGAGAACAACCTTCTCGAACAGTCTCTTAAAATCTTAACTCCAAGAATATACATTGCATCACCCATATCTTTCATCTCAAAATTGGACGACAACTGACTTTTGATGCCTTTTAGGTAATTGACATTTTTTCTAGCTATAAGTATGTCATCAACATATAATGTCATAATGAAAAATTTACTTCCAGAGCTTTTCGAATAAACACAATGATCTTCGTCTATCATAACAAAGTTATTTGAAATAACCGTATTATAAATATGAACATACCATTGTCTAGAAGGCTGTTTAAGGCCATAGATTGATCTCAGCAATCTGCAGACCTTTTATTCACTGCCTTTTTATTCGAAACCTACTAGTTGTTGCATATAAATTTCTTCATCCAATTATCCATTGAGAAAAACAGTCTTTACATCCATTTGATGTAGCTCTAGGTCTAAATTTGCCACTATAGCTAGAATTAACCTTATGGACGTAAATCTCACAACAGGAGAGAAAGTCTCCTCATAGTCAATCCCTTCTTATTGTGTATAACCCTTTACTACTATGCGAGCCTTGTATCTTTCGATACTTCCATCAGCCTTTCGCTTGATCTTGAGAACCCACTTATTCCCAATTGCTTTGCATCCTTTTGGCAAATCAACCAATTCTCAAACATGATTTAATCTCATAGATGCCATTTCTTCTTCCATTGCTTTAATCCATTCACCTTTGGCTAGACTTGAAAGAGCTTTAGACACATTCTTTGGGTCATTATCTTCTTGTAAGTTAACTAACAGAGCTTGACTCATACCATCAGATCGATATCTTTGAGGCAAAACACTCTTTCTTTGTGATCTTTACAATTCAGAATCTTGATAAACATGCCTCATATATTCATTATAATTCAGAATTCTCCCACTTGGTTCAAGCTCCATACTCCCATTGGAGTCAGGAATCATACTCCCACTTAACTCAAGATCATGAACATTTGGATCATCTGGAAGACTATTATCTTCTTCCTCTAGATTTATCCCACTCGAATGGAGTGATGTTTGAGTGTCCATTTCTTGGGTCTCATAGAGAGTATAGTCTTGACCTACATCGCCCAACTTAGGAAATTCATTCTCAATGAATACGACGTCTCGTGATTCAAATTCTATCACTGTGCCATTTTCGTGCTCACCTATAAAAATGTTTCCTTTTAACACTTTAGGGTATCTCACAAAGATACTCTTTGTACCTCTTAGACCTAATTTTCCATATTTACTTGAGGTATTATGAACATAGGCAGTACAACCCCAAGGTTTCAAATGGCTTAGGTTAGGTTTTTGACCAATCCATAACTCATATAGAGTAGTAGTAACAGACTTAGAGGGCACACGGTTTAGAACGTAAGTGGCAGTAAGCAATGCATCTCCCCAATAGGAAATTGGTAAATTCGCTTATGCCATCATAGATCTAATCATATCAAGAAGAGTCCTATTTCTTCTTTTAGTAACTCTATTCTGTTGAGGAGTTCTAGGAATAGACAACTGATGCTCAATTCCTTTTTCATCACATAAAGTCTTGAATTTTTCAGAAAGATATTCACGACCACGGTTGGTTCTTAAAGCTTTAAGCCTTCTATCTAATTGATTTTCCACCATATTCATAAAAGTTTTGAAGCAACTTAAAGCTTCAAATTTATAGGATATCAAGTAGACGTGATCATATCTAGAATAGTCATCTATGAAGGTGATGAAATAGTAGGCCCCATACCTACCTCTCACATTCATTGGACCACATACGTCGGAATGGATTAATTATAAAGGAAATTTGGCTCTAGTTACTTTACCAAATAGTTTTCTAGTTAGTTATCCTTTAAGGCAATGCTCACAAGTAGATAATTTGACTTTTTCTAAATTACCTAAGGGGACTTGTTTTGCTAATTGACTCATTCGATCTTGTCCAATGTAATTCAATCTAGCATGCCATAAATGCACATCATTTTCATGATCATGCGAAGAAGTAACTAAAGAAAAACTAGCATTATTATCTAAATTGACATAATCAACATCCATAACAATGAACCCATCCATAACAAAACCAGAACCATAAAATGTTGTACCCAAACACAAACATACATTATCATCACAATAACAGCAATTGAAACTAAATTTTAATAAAATAAGAATAGAGACTAAGTGCCTACGAATACTTGGAGCATAGAGAACATCATGCAGGAGAAGGGTTCGACCACCATGTAAAACTAATTTACATGTGCCGATTATCTTAATTAAAATCCTTACATTATTTCCCATATAGATTCATCTCTCTCCATCAGGTACTCGTTAGAAATTTACGAAGGTTCCATGATCCTTAGTTACATCCTGAATCAACAACTCACAAAGGATTAAATTTAGTTAAGAACGGAGAACTAAATACATAAGTTTCACTCATATATAAGTAAATTGGGTGTACCTTTTTAGGCTCAGTGCAATCTTTTGTATAGTGCCCCTTTTGTTAATAGTTGTAGCACATCACACGTACAATATTGGTCTTTCTTTTATTTTTTGACCTTCTCTTCTTCTTATGTTCTTGCTTTTGCTTTTTCGGCCCCTAAGCCTTCCCTTTGCCTTAGTTCTTGCACTTGTTATTATTGGAATTCATTCCAGCAGAGGAGCTTCTTTGGGCGTAATGCAATTGTGCATTAACTTTGACCGACGCAAGTCGATCTTGCTCTAACTCCAAATGTCATGTAGCATCCTCAAAGTTCCTTATGTTCTTTGAGTGTGTTAGGTGCATCCTCATATGCTCCCAACTATTGGGCAAAGAGTGGATGACAACTTAAATCTTTTATTCCTCAGTCAACACATGACCAGCATCATTCAATTCACTAATTATATTGGACATCTCTCTTAGATGTTTCTTTATTGTATGATCAAAATGTTTCTTATAGGTGTCGAACTTAATGGTCAATGAGCGAAGCTTAGTCAAGGACACACCTCCAAACATCTCCATCAAAGAATTCCAAAATTCCATTGCATTCTCATACCTTTTAACTTGCTTAGTAATGTCATCATCCATTGCGCTAAGCAGAATGATGCGAGCAGAAGAATTCTTCTTCTTCCATATTTGGTACACCTCTCTATCCCGCCTATGCTGGATAGTGGATCCATCCTTAGGTTCAGTTATAATAATGTTGAGCATGTCAATAACCTCTTGTTTTTCAAGCACATATTGAATTTTCATGCTCCAGACCTCATAATTGTCCCCATTCAACTTGAGGTCTTTGTTAAGTTCAGCAACAACGGACTTGGTGGTAGTTGTCATTGTTGATCCTCATGATCTTCAATGATTAATAGTTGTACTTCGTTAGGAGAACAAGCAATACACATAACTAATATGCATTTAACATATTAACTAATAAAATCTCCCACTAGACCTAGAATCTAAGAGGTCACTAAATTTCCAATTACCATCCAAGTTCTAATGTTTGATATTACTAGTTAAAAGTTTATGCATAATAGTAAAGATTATTGGATCAAACTTTTAAGTTCTCTAACTTTAAAGTTTTAAGATCATACTATTGGTTCTTTTCATAACAATTTCAAATGATTCAATAAATAAACACATTCAAATATTGTAAATAAACGCAATTAAATAAGCAAAATAAGAAATTGCTTTTATTGGTAACATGTATCTCAAATATTTATCAAGAAATTGTAAAAGAAACCAAAAATATAAATGAACATCCAAATCCAACAATCATAATTGAAATAATGATGTACTAAACATCAAATGATATTACTAAAACAATAGTCACTTAAACTATTTTAAGGAACTGTTGCTTTTGGCATGTAAATGCCTAATAAGAAATGAGACTTATAGAGACTATACTTGAGTCCATAAGAAACAAAGTACAGTATTTCCCTTCTATATTATAGACCTTCACAATTCATCCACTTCTTAGGACTATATTTTTAGAAGGAAGAACAATTTTCATCACTCCTCGTCTTGATATGATTTTCAAGAATGCTCTTATAGCATCTAAATAGTTGTGATTAATCTTATTAACGCACGCTTGATGCAAAATTTGTCTATTATCACTACGATTAAGGGTCTTTACCATATTAGACATAAGACTATTGAGGTCACGACCTTGGGAGTAACCACCACGCAAAATGCATCTCCGCATCTTTTCATGGATACGTATCATATGTTCAATTAATACATCAATATCATCATAACGCCTTATAGTCTCCATCCTTTTCTTACGAATCTCTTTTCTAAGGTGACATACCCTTTTCCTTTGATAGTCATTCCTAATGACTGCGGGTGCTGACATAATGACTCCTTTTCCATACACACTTTAGAAAAACAAGATTAGTTTATTACACAAAGTAATAATCTAAGAATAATTAAAAACTTATTTTCAATTAATATCATTATGCATGGAGACAATAAAAATTTCAAAAAATACATTTAATTTTTTTTTTGATTTTCATAAATTATTTTGTTGAAGATAGAAAATAATTTTTAAATAATATTTAACTAATTAAATATTTTTTACAATAAGAAAAATTAAAAATTATTTTCTACATGCTCAAAAATTTACAATAATTATATCAAAAATTTTGAAAAATCAAAATATGCATACTGAAAAAAATGAGACTGAAAATAGAGTTTTCTATAGGCCTCACATGCCACCGCACGTGCCATTTATATGCATCACACGCCCCACATACGGCACAAAAAATTCCTCTTTTTTTTTTAAATTAACTGATGCCACATGTCATAATGTGATTGGTCCATGTTGCTAATGTGTATACCATATATCGATATACTATTGGTCCCAAGAACTCATATGGCGGCCACGTCACTGTCACGTGTCACATATCTGCCATATTACAGACACATATCAATCCCCTATTGGTCAAACGAGCTGACGTAGCAAACACGTCATCTGCCATGTGGATACTGACTCAATGAATTCTGCCACATGGCAAAAACCTATTGGATCACGTGGCTCGAGCTACCAATCATCTCGCACTATATGGCCCGCTCATTTGCTGAGTGGAGCCTTTGCTTCACTCGCCGACGGTTGTGCATGCAAGCCACGCGCCGCCTTCTCGGTCGATTCAACCGTCAGGATTTTTTTGGTGGGGGGTTTTCGGGTGTACTTATCTCATTAATAAGGTCAAAACTTAAAAATACTCCTTCCCTAATAGTGATATCAATTTTTCATATTAAATCAAAAGTTAAAATATGTATATGCACTACAGGACAGAAAAAGCACAGATTTTTATAAACCTCAGTGTATTAACCAATGGACGAAAATTATATTTTCAATTTAGTTTTCAACATAATCATGCCAATGGTATTAAATCATGAAGACATGCTCTGATACCAATGAAATAAAAAGGATAATAAATCATAATAGAAATATAAATTACTAACCTTTTTCTCTTGCAGCGGAAAAACATAATAGATATGTTGATCGAAGCCTAAACTACTAGAGTGAAGGCTATTATTTTCATGATCTAAATACTACCGAGATGAACAAGAATGGGAGAAAACACAGAGAGAATTCATTGTGTAGAGAGAGATATGTATGTTATCAGATATCACCCTAATTAATTATTTTAATCTTATATATATATATATATATATAGAGAGAGAGAAATTGTAAAAAAATGATAAGCTAAAATTTAAATATATTGATTAATATGATAATATATTTATTTACAGTGAAGTTTTTCCTATAAGTTGGTGAATATTTGTTTCTATGTGACAACATATATTTTATTATTTTTATAGTAAAATAGTAATTAATGATACGAATCCCCTAGATGGCCTGCTCTAAGAACCCATTTAACATGAATCCCAAACTACGCTCTTAAGAAAAGGGCAAATGAAATTCAAAATTAGGCATTGAAAAGATGCCGCAATTAATTATTTGAACATAGATTGATAAGTCATAAGCTTATTTGCCATAAACATAAAGTTTGATAAGAACACGTGGTTTACAAACTAAAGAGAAAACACTTTATTTTCTATTAATCATTTATGGCTGCCTCCATACCTTACTTATATAAATATCAAGGCCAAGCACACACACTTATTTTCAATACATTCACATGGGATTACAATTAATAATAATAGCCACTAACCACACTTATACCTATTAATTGTATTAATCACCCCCATTTCATATTAATGTATTGAATGCATTAACTCCCTATTATCTCTCTTGTAACTCTCAAATAAAAATAAAATAAAACAAAATAAAATCTAGCTCTAATGGGCTAAAATATAACAAACATTTAAATTGAAAGTCCAATGCATCCAAAATCTAAACTAATATAAAATAAGCTACATCTAAAATCCAAACTAACATAAAATAAGCCCACAGATTTCATTATGGCTGAATGACCATTTATTCATCAAAATAGGCTAAAAATCTCACTCTAACTTGGCTAGACTCTTGTCTTCATGATCTGAGATTGCTTGGATCATATTAACCATTTTAGACTCTTCTTGAACTTTTAGTGGATCCTTATCTCCTTGAAGCTTATTAGGCTTAGTGATTGAATTCACATCAATCCTCCTTTCTTCAAAAAGATTTGCCCTCAAATCTTCATCCTCCATGCAATGAAAGCATTATAAGAATATTAAATCCTCTTTATCTTTATCTTTTTATTTATTTTCTTCCTAGAAATACTCAAAAATATAAGAACACAACACAACAAAAATATAACAAAACAAACTAGACTAGAAAAAAATATTCAAGAATGATTTTTTTAAAAAAATTAGCAAAACAATTGAGAAAAACAAACTTTCTTCAACTGGAAATTCAATAATAAAATAAAAGGTAGAAGATAAATAATCTTAAACTCTTTTTATATCAACCAACTCAAACCATAGGTATATTAAACCTAAAACCCTTTGTTATGAATTGATCAAATTAAATTTAAGATATAAAATTTAATTAATATGATTAACTCGAACATTAAGTAAATTTAATATAAGACCCTTATTTGAAATCACCCAATCAAATCACAATCTAATACCAAACAAATAATAATTCAAAATCATAAAACACACACACACACACACACACAAAACTAATTTTTTTGATACAAAATAAAAAAATTAAAATTACAATAATTGAAAATAAAATAAATGATTTGTAGAATTAAATTGAACAAAACCTAATTTGAGCTAAACTCTAATACCATAAATGATGGAAATTATTAGTTTCAATATACAAACTCTCTAATAGTTAATAGACTGTGATAAACTTGCAATGAAAATTTAACACCTTCCATAATTTTAATAAGATTAGGACTGTTCAAAGAATTAAAGTTAGAAAGAATACTACTTTAACCTCTTTACCAACAAGGATAAAAAAAACTAAAATAGACTATGATTCTTCCCATTCCATAAACAAAAATGTTTGATTAGTAAATAAGAAGGTAAAGATTTGGGTATTGAAGCCACAAGCCAAAAAATGCTTGATAAGTCACAAAGTTCATGTAAATTTTCTCACAAAGAAAACTTAAATTCATTTATCCAAGAAAAGATGATTATAAAGAAGAAATGGTCTTATTTATATAGAAATCAAGATCAAGAACACACAACTAATTTAAACTCACATACATAAAATCACAATTAGCTTTAATGGCCACTAACTACAATTATGCCCATTGAGTGTCTTAAACACCTCACTAACACATATTGATGATTAGATGTAAATCCAATTGATATGACACTCTAATATGCTTATTACTATGTTTTTAGACTATAAATAGTCTAAAAAATGTCATAAATGATGTTAAGGCATGTCCCCATGCATTTACACCAAATATAACTGTCATATCCTTCATTTAAGACTGTTTTGTGTCGAGAAAGGAATTGATGTGATCGCACCACCCTATGTTGTTGCACCCAAATGCATGTTCTTTTTTAGCTTGTTTTATACTTCGATGCGATCTCCGTAATCCATGCGACCGCAGTAGTGTGTTTTAGGCCATTTTTCACATGTTTTAATATGATTAACATGTTTATTTAGGCCTCCTTTTATCCCTCAATAACTAAAATTGCATTTTGATGTTTTTGGCCCGTCCAAATGTCTTGAATCACTTTTAACAAGACTTTTGTAGCTTCTTGGATTTTGACTTTGTCACTAGGTCTTCTTGGACTCTAAATGTATCATTGTTCATTTTAGGCTTAGTACTTGGATTCACGTCATTATCTTTAAAAATTTAATCTTAATGCATTCTTAAAATTGATATGTTGATTACATGATAGTAAAATAAATTAATAAAATTTATGTCCTTTAGTTGATTGATGTTATTATAAATCATTTATTATATTTTTTGATAGTGTTACTATTGCAATGTGTGTGTATATATATGAAGGGATGAAGATTCAAAGCAATCAAAATCATGCAGAATTGAAAAATTTTGATTACTGCAGCTCTTGCATCAACACAAAAATCTTGCCCTAGCCCAATAACACATCACAAGACACTTACATGACTAAAAACATACAACAAGGATAGCATTTTTAAATCAATAGCCAACATAAAACATCATGCCATAAGCTTACAATCTAAGACTTTAGTAATACTTACAAAACTCCTAAGTGTGTAGAACGCTTGACAAGCTTTAGGTTATTGTGATCTACAAGCTCCAAGCTCCCCAAATATAAAGCCTCTAGCTTGAAACACATAAGTTGCATAAGGAAGATATTCAAGGATGATGGAGTACTACCCACAATCCTCTCTTCTTTGACCTAAAATGCTTGTTAGAACTCCTCTAAGCTTGAATGTGTAGGACTAGATGACAAGCTCCAATGGATATCAATAATGGATGTAGTTTTTACAACTCTTGTATAACAATGGCCTTTAATTTGAGAGTTCATAACACTTGTGATATTTTCTATTCTCTACACCTAGAAGAAGAAGAAGAAGGAAAAAGATGATATATCAACCTTTTTCTCTCTTTTGTAAGAATATTAAAATGTCTCTCAAATATGCATTAGTGTATTGTCTCTACACCACCCACTAACTTAAACACATCCATTTGATAATAGCTTAAGTATCTCACACTCAAGCTATATGCATGTGTTAGACACTCAAGCTATATGCATATGATAGTTTGAGTGTCTCATACTCTAACTATATGTATGGATAGCTTTATGTCATATGTCTGATTAGTTTGGTTACAAGGATAACCTTAGCCTTTGACTTCATTAACCCTTAATGAGTTGGGCTAAGGTTATGGGCTTGTTTAATACTTAAACAAGGCACACACCAAACTAAATAAGATAATTCATGGGCCCTTTTTAAACTCTTTAAATAAAGCCCAACTTTAAATTATCATTAATAATTCATATGGTCTATCTCATGACCCATATCCATTCTACCATTTGGAGACAAATATTAATTTAGTTCTTGAACTTAATATTACATATTAAATCAAGTCCACATTAATATTTATTTAATTATAATTAGTCCCAACCTTTAAATTTAGATTTCGGGATATGCTAGATTCCCACACATGCGCAAATCCAATTGAATTAATTTAATTGATTAATTAAACTCTTTAATTAATAATTAAATTAATAATTATCTTCATTAGTGCAACTCTTATGTATGTGACTTACTTGGTTCAAGTCTAACTGGCAATGAGAAATAATATTAATACTTAATATTATGGAAACACCTTTCCATGCTAAATGTAAAAATTCCAATTAATCATATTTAGTTCTCATAAGTCGTGAGTGACCCTTAGTATAGATATCACGACTACACAATTAGAAATGAATGCTATATGTAAATCTATAAGAACCATAGAACATAATTACCGTGTACTAAATATCCTTTTATTACAAGATCCCAATATCAGCTAGAGTCACAGTTTAGTCAAACTCTAATTACCTAAATCATATGACCTCATCTTTAGTTCAATTCTCGATAAAATACAACTACTGCTAGAAACTCTTTTCTAGCACTGAAACTCTTTTCGGGTAAATCGAGTTTGATATGGCCAAATACTTATTAATTAAGAATAACTTAGATAGCATAGGATCTTATCCCGGTTCACTTCAGGTAATGAATTCCATCTTGGTCGATCACTCATCCTTACATACAACCAACTAGAGACACCACACGCCATATACCCATACGTGGCTAGCACAGGTATGTAAGCAGTAATAAACTCTAGCCAACCATATGTAGATGACCATGTCACCTCAGGTCAAAGGACCATATGTACTATTATGTCCAAGATTATGATTGTTGATAAAAATGAATTTCCATGCAATCATAAATCTTATGTCACAGTTCGATCCACCCATCACATGAGTATCCACATATCTATTCTAATATCTCATATTAACTTACTACCTCCCACTATCGATATCACATACCGATCAAAAAAATAGATAGAGGTGATAGTTTAGAGATTAATACTACTCTTATGAACATTAATAACATATGTACCAAATGAGTTTGTCACTCATATTATCAACACTTGATAATAAACTCATTCAATATAATACTAAAGGATAAATATTCAAATAAAATTAATACTTAATTTAAATGAATATTTTATTACTATAGGGATAAAAGTACAATGTCAATATACAAGAATGGCTCTAGGGCACATCTATATTAACAATCTCCCACTTGCACTAGCGCCATTCATTACAATATCTAAAACCCATCTTCTCAATATGACAGTCTAACTATAGCTGGGTAAGCACTTTAGTCAGTGGATCAACCACATTATCGGCTGAAGCTACCTTTTGCATGAGCACATCGCCCTTTCTAACAAGTTCTCTAATAATATGATAACGCCTTTCTATGTATTTAGATTTTCGATGAGACCTCAGTTATTTTGCTAAAACAATGGCTCCATTGTTATCGTAGAAGAGAGGGACTGCCGACTCAATGGAAGGAATAACTTCTAGTTCGACGATGAACTTTTGAATCTAAACAGCTTCCTTAGCAGCATCTGATGTGGCTATGTACTTGGCCTTTGTATTGGAATCAGCAGTGATACTTTGCTTAGAACTCTTCCAGCTCACTGCACCTCTATTATAGGTGAAGACAAACTCAAAAATAGACTTTCTATCATCCATATCTGACTGGAAGTCAGAATATGTGAAACCTATAAGCTATAAGTCACCTCCTCCATAAGTCAAGACTAAATCCTTAGTCCTTCTCAAGTATTTAAGGATAGCTATCCTTAACTTCCACCCAATGCTCCAAGCTTGAGTTGGATTGAAACTTGCTAGTCACACTAACAACATAGGCAATGTCCGGCCTAGTATACAATATATCATACATTGGGCTTCCTATAGCCGAAGCATAAGGAACTTTGGCCATCTCCACTATTTCCTTGGGTGTTTTGGGCGACATCTCCTTGGATAGGTGGATACCGTGCCTAAATGGTAACAATCCCCTATTGGAATTAAGCATGTTGAACCTCTTCAACACCTTTTCCATATAAAGACTTTGAGATAAACCTATCATTTTCTTTGATCTATCTCTATAGACTTAAATCCCGAGAATATAGGTAGCCTCTTCTAAGTCTTTCATTGAGAAGGTTTTAGACAACCATACTTTCATAAAGGTCATCATACCAATATCATTACCAATGAGAAGAATATCATTAACATACAGGACCAGAAAAGTGAGTTGGCTCCTACTGTGAGACTCGCAATATGTGGCCTCAAACAAAACCATACATGTGTCCAAAGGAAAAATATCCAATTACAATAAAGATATAAATACATGCCATACACATTCATTACTCAACACACATCACATTCATACAAGTGAGCGAAAAAATTGATCAATTATATGTGTAATCATTTTTTTATATAAAGACTGTAGCCATGGAACTAGTGGTCGCCAGTATTTGGAACCAGCCAGGGACACTGGCGGTCGCTAGCCACTAGCACTTACCAATATCTAGAACCAGCCAGTGAGACTGGCGATCTCTAGTCATTGGCGCTTGCCAGTGCCTAGAGACAACCTCTCCCTTATTTTTTTATAAGCTAAATCAATTTCCTATATACAAAACACACACACAACATACTTCTGGGGTAATGTTACACATATATTGCCTAAATTGTTCATACAAGTAACATACAAAAGTTTAGCATAAATACAACCATATACATGAGCTTCACACTCTAAAACTTGTATGCATAACACATAGTGCAATCCTAGCCCAATATTACATATAGCCAAAATGTTCAAGGCATCATCACAAAATGAATGTGGTATATGACAATAAAGATGGAAGATGATTTCACCAAGCACACCTCGAGACCTTCTAAGATCACTAACTAAGTAAGCTTCAAGCTCTGTCTAACTATTTTTTGAAAAATAGTTGCAAAGGGGTGAGCTTATAACTCAATAAGTAATTACTAATACAACTATACATATATCACTTTTAAGAACCAATTAAGCATACAAATACAACAAGTATTTAAGAATTGAGATTCAAACACGAATCATATCCTTAATTCTAACACATACCAATCATTTAGTGAATTCATATGGATCATATACATACAATATACAAATCATATACTAAACATGTACACAAGGTGTACAAGATTCAACGTACATATAAAAACACTTCTGTCACATATCAATTCATTCATAACACAATTATGTCGAAATATCAATCTTATAATATCACTTAAAAATGAAACTCATCCAATCATAACACAATATCATAGTTTGGTATCCGGCCGGAACCACCTCACAGTCACTCTTCTCATAAGTGGTCACATACTGAGACTATCCGCCCGACTCAGTCCTAGTTCTCACATTCTCACATTCTCATTTATAATTTATTAGGTAGCTATTCTCCCGGCTTAGCTTGCCCATCTCATAATTTATATTTTTATATGTGACTACTACTGAGACTATCCGCCCAGCTCAGTCCCAGATTTCACAATCAGTGGAGGCTATCCACCCGACTCAGCCCCACTATCACACATATTCCTCATATTTCCTTACCAATAACCAAATCCATATAGATATATACAAATCAAGGTTCTATAGTTATTCATCCATTGACACCACATGCAGTCAATCCATTTAATCATAAATCAACATTCTCACATGTATATTCCATTTCACACCACATCACATAACTTGCTCAATTCATTCATAGTAATAAAATTCTTATATTTAAGAGAATTAATATATATATATATATATATATACACATTATATTAATACTTACTTACACAAAATTACTTCCAACCCTTGAGGAAGACAAGCTTCTCCTAGTGAGTAGTATCTCCTATATCCTTAATTCCTACACATAATCATACATAAATTCACAAGGTAACATGACACTTGTACTCAAATGCAACTAAGTGCAACTCCATGCTTAAGGTTCAATGTATCCTAAAATTGCCCACACAAGTCCAATGAGCATGAAAATTCTATTGAAGCTAGAAATATGAGTCTAATATCAATTCTAATTAGAATTACTCAATTCAGACATGTAGAAAATCATTTATGAATTTTTGACTAAAATTGGCCAAAATAGGGCCAATAGACTAAACAAGAAAATTTCAAACCCTAATAGATAAGCTTAACAGCAAATTTAGTACAGTCTCAAAATATAAAAGTTGTAGAGGACTCTCTAAAGTTTCTAGAGCATCTAACTTTGCTCAAATTGGAGCTCTAAAACTCCATTTTTAGCAAAAACACTAGGACTGAAGAAACATGAAAAATAGAACATAAATTTCATAACATCAAGACCTAACTTCAAATAATAAAAATACATGCATAGCTTACCTAAATGATACTCCAACAACTTATAGATCTCCTAAAGCCTCCCAAAATTATTGCTAGATTAGTAGAGTAAGATCAATTTCTCCCAAAGCTAATCAAGATCCCTCTTCTTCCGTACCTCTCCAAATCTCTTCATTCTACTAATGCATATACACACATACACATACACCAATCAAAAACTACCATTTATGCATGAGGTGTCCTCATCTATAAATGCTAAATTATCACTAAAATAAAATAATACTAATATTCTTAATAAATATACATAAATATTACCACAATATCTCTTCACCCCCTTAATGAACTAGGATTATTACATAATAATCTATAACTTTCTATTGTGACAAATTAGTCCCAACTTTCCTTATAAATAGGTCCCTTTGTACCAACATGCACATACCTAAACTTAAATATAATCTATAACTGGACTCTATATGTTATGAAGATATAATGCATGAATGACATGTCTAAAGTGCGGGTGTTGTAGTTCTCCCCTCCTTAATAAAAATTTTATCCTCAAAATTTAACTACTCACCACTTTCAGGAAATAAAAATGGGTACTTCTGTCTTATCTGTTCCTCCACTTCCCATGTTGCTTCTCTAGGAGAATAATGACTCCATTTGGCCTTCACTATTGGTATTTTCTTGTTCCTCAACTACTTCAACTTTCGGTCCAAAATTTTTGTTGGTTCTTCCTCAAAGGTTGGCATCTCGGAAACTTCTATCTCCGGCTCTTATACAACACTTAGATCTGATCGATACCACCATAACATCGACACATGAAATACATTATGAATAGAAGATAACTCTTCTGGAAGCACCAATCTATATGCTAGTGGTCCAATTCTTTCTATAATCGCATAGGGTCCAATGTATCTCGGGCTCAATTTTCTTTGTCTACTAAATCTCAAAACCCCTTTCCATGGAGACACCTTTAAAAAAACCTTTTCTCTTACCTAGTATTCTATTTCCATTCGATGTTGGTCTATATAACTCTTCTGTCGATCTTGTGCTGCTTTGAGACTTTTCTTAACTACTTGTATTGTATCAACTGTTTCTTGAATCAACTTAGGGCCTTCTAGTTATCTTAGTCCCTCTACATCTCAACATATTGGACTTTGACATTTTCTTCCTTATAAAGCCTCATATGGAGCCATTCCGATGCTGGAGTGAAAACCGTTGTTATAAGAAAACTCTATCAATGGTAAATGATCATCCCAGTTTTCTTTAAACTCAAGTACATAAGCTCTCATAATGT
Source organism: Macaranga tanarius (assembly GCA_949673435.1). NCBI lineage: Eukaryota > Viridiplantae > Streptophyta > Magnoliopsida > Malpighiales > Euphorbiaceae > Macaranga > Macaranga tanarius. The sequence goes on along the minus strand of CATIWO010140263.1, from coordinate 15,802 downwards.
CTTCTAATATATGAATTGTTCTCTCTAATTGCCCATCAGTTTGAGGATGAAAAGCAGTACTGAAATGAAATTTTATTCCCAAAGCTTGTTGTAAACTTCCCCAAAAATGTGAAGTGAATCTGGGATCCCTGTCGGACATAATTGATAAAGGAATTCCGTGCAATCTCATAATTTCTGAAACATATAAAGAAACTAATTTGTCTAGAGCATCACTTATTTGGACCGGTAAGAAATGAGTTGATTTGGTCAATTTATCTACTATTACCGACACGACATCATATTTTCTAAAAGTTCGAGGCAACCCCATAATAAAATCCATGGTTATCTTCTCCCACTTCCATTCAGGAATCTTCAACGGTTGTAATTTACCTGTAGGTTCTTGATGTTCAGCTTTTACTTACTGACAAGTCAAACATCTTGCAACGAACTCTGCTACATCCTTTCTCATTGTTGGCCACCAATAGGAAGGCTTCAAGTCTCGATACCTCTTAGTACTACCAGGATGCATTGCATAAGGAGCAGAATGAGCAGAATGAGCTTCATTCATGATTTGCCTTTTTAACTCTCTAGTGTCCGGTCCGCACATACGATCTTCCATCACTAACATACCATTCTCCGCGATTACAAATTTAGAATTTGTTCCAGCTTCAACTTTTTCTTTCATCTTCTTCAAATACGGATCTTCCACTTGAACTTTGAATTTGATCTCTCAATATTAGTCTAACTTATAAGGTAGCCAATATATGACCTTCCCTAATTTCAAGTATAGCATTCATTGCTTGTAAAGCCACTAAATTGCCCACATCATAACAAATTATGCCAGCAGAGCATTCCATTATTTTCTGGCTCAACACATCCGCTACCACATTCGCCTTTCCCAGATAATACTCAATTGTACAATCATAATCTTTCAACAGTTCTATCCATCTTCATTGCCTCAAATTTAGTTCTTTCTCAGTAGGGATATACTTCAAACTTTTATGATCAGTAAAGATTGAGAATGTCTCCCCATACAAATAATGCCTCCAAGTCTTTAATGCATGCATAATAGCGGCCAACTCTAAATCATATGTCGGGTAGTTCATCTCATATGGTTGCAATTGCCTAGATGCATAGGCTATCACCTTTCCAGTTTGTATGAGTACACATCTCAATCCTTACCTTGAAGCATTAATATACAGTATGTAATCTCCATTTCCGGTTGGTAATGCAAGTACAGGGGTAGTAGTGAGAGCTTCCTTCAACCTCTCAAAACTACGTTGACATGCTTCATTCCGTTAAAAAGAAACATTCTTTTTCAATAGAGTAGTTAAAGGTCTAGCAACTGTGGAGAAATCTTTCACAAATCTTGTATAATATCCGGCTAATCCTAAGAAACTCTGAATTTCTGTCACATTTTTAGGCGGTTCCCACTCTAAGATAGCTTTAATCTTTAATGGATCGGGCTTCACTCCTTCTTTAGATATTATATGCCCAGAAAATGCAATTTCATCCATCCAAAACTCATATTTACTGAACTTGGCATACAATTGCTTCTCCCATAATATTTGTAGAGCTATTCAAAGATGTTTTTCATGTTCTTCCTAACTTGGAGAGTAAATGAGCATATCATCAATAAAAATAATAACAAATTGATCTAAATACGGCTGAAAAGTTTTATTCATTAATGATATAAAAGCTGCTGGTGTGTTGGTCAGTCCAAACGACATCATAAGAAATTCAAAATGCCTATATATAGTTCTGAATGCAATTTTGGGAATAGAAGATTCTGTTACCTGAAGTTGCCAATAGCCGGATTTCAGATCAATCTTTGAAAATATGAAAGCATCTTTTAGTTGGTCAAGTAAATCATCAATTCTAGGCAAGGGATATTTCTTCTTCACTGTGATTTTGTTCAATTGCCTATAATCAATACACAATCTTATGCTTCCATCTTTCTTTTTTACAAATAACACCGATGCTCACCACGGTGAGATACTTGACCTAATAAATCCTTTTTCTAACAGTTCCTCTAGTTGCTTCTTTAATTCCTTCAGCTCTAATAGTGCCATCCGGTATGGTGCAATTGATATTGGCGCTACTCATAGTATGGTTTTAATTTTAAAATCCACTTCTCGATGTGATAGTAATCCCAGTAGTTCATCTAGGAACACATCTGGAAATTCTCTAACAGTGGGTACATTCATCACTCCTGCACTAACCTTTAACGTGTCAAAAATGTTGGCCAAATAGGCTTCACACCCATCTCTAATTAGTTGAAAAGCTATTATGGCTGAAATTAAACAATAAGGGATGGTTTTTCTCTCTCCCACTAAAATTATCTTTCTTTGCCCCTAAATATTAATGGTTACTTATTTTGTTTAACAGTTCATAATAGTATAATGCTTGGATAGCCAATCCATTCCTAAGATAACATTAAACTCTTCTAAATTGATCATCACTAAGTCAGCATGTAAAGTCCTACCTTTTACTTCTATAGAACATGCTCTAATTTCCAAATTAATAAGCACAGTACCCTCAGCAGGCATAGACACACACATATTATATCCTAATGAATCAATAGTGCCATGAATTTTTAATGCGTACTCATAAGATATAAATGAACATGTGGAGCCAGGATCTATTAAAATGAATGCAGCATGACCAAGGATCGTAAATGTACCTGTAACCACGTCCGGTATAACTGGAGCCTTTTTCCTCGTAATGGCATATACCCTAGCTTAACTTTGAGCTTCTCCAATTGATCCTATTGGTGTAGAAGTTCCAACTTCACTCCCTCTTCCACGACCTCTTCCTTGACTAATCTGAGGATTGTTTTCTCCCGCACTACTTTGCCCTATTATTTGAGGTGCCTCAGCATTCTTTCTTACTGGATAATCTCTGATGATGTGCCCTGGTCAGCTATAGTAGTAACATACAATTACTCAAGACCCCCAACACTCTCCATAATAGAATCTGCTATATTTATTATATGTAGAGGCAGATACACTGCTTATTGATTTACTTCTTACTTCATCTATTCGATTAATAGGTTTTCCCATTCCTCTACTGAAATACTCCCTGTTGCTTGATTGGATCGACTTATCGCTCGTACTCTGAAGCTACTTTGTTGGAAACCAAAACCACTAAAGGATGATCCTCCCCCGGTTCTCACTAAAGGGGTAAACACACCGGTAGTCCTCTTCTTGTTGGCTTTCAATGCATTCTTTTTCAGTATAATTTCCTCTGCTCAGATTGTTGTCTCTAATAAATCTCTATACTTGGGTGGCTTTACTACTATCTTCTCTCAAATTTCCATATTCAACCCCCTCTCAAACTTATTCCTCTTTAGTTCATCAGTAGCTACTTCTTCAGGTGCGTATTTTGGTAGCCTTATAAATTGAACTTCATAATAGACTACAGATAGGTCATTTTGCTTCAACTTGAGGAATTCGAGCTTCTTCTTATTCTTTACACAACTGGTATATATTTTTTGGTGAATGCTTATAAGAAATTTGCCCAAGTTAATGTCATTGGCACATTTTGCTTCCTGGCACCGTCTCCCACCAATCCAAGGCATTCTGTTCAAATGACGACACATCATAGCATATCCTATTTTCAGAGCTGTATTCAAATCGATCTAACACTCTTTCAGTACTTCTTAGCCATTCTTCAACTACCATTAGGTTGGTGGTCCCTACAAAAGCTTTAGCACACTATTTTCTAATCTTCTCATAATTCTCATCAACAGTGTTTTCATTCGGTTTTTGAGCCATCTCCCTTATGGCTTATACAAACTCTTGCATAAATGGTGGGTAAGGAACTTATGGAGGAGGTGGTTGTGATAGAGATTATTCCTGTTCACCTAATGCATGAATAGGAACTTGCCTATATACTGACTCGGATGACTCTTCCGGGCTAATAGGAGGTGTTTGGTGTTCTTCCATCCTAAGATATGCAACGCACATCAACTATATGTCATCTTTAGATTATGCATGATATTCCATGAATGCAGCATATTTTCGTGTCCTAAGGGAATCTAATCCCTGCTCTGATATCACTAAATGTGAGACCCACAATACATGGCCTCAAACAAAACCATACACATGTCCAAAGGAAAAATATCCAATTATAATAAAGATATAAATACATGCCATGCACATTCATTACTCAACATACATCACATTCATACAAGTGAGTGAAATAATTGATCAATTATATATGTAATAATTTTTTTTATATAAAGACTATAGTAGAGAACTGGCAGTCGCCAGCCAGTGGCGCTCGCCAGTTTCTGCAACCAGCCAGGGAGACTGGAAGTCGTTAGCCACTGGCGCTCGCCAGTGTCTAGAACCAACCGGTAAGACTGGCGATCTCCAGTCACTAGCGCTCACCAGTGCCTGGAGGCAGCCTCTCCTTTATTTCTTCATGAGCTAAATCAATTTCCTATGTACAAAGCACGCACACAACATACTTCTGGGGTAATGTTACATATATATTATATAAATTGTTCATATAAATAACATATAAAAGTTTGGCATAAATACAACATATACATGAGCTTCACACTCCAAAACTTGTATGCACAACACATAGTGCAATCCTAGCACAATATTACGTATAGCCAAAATGTTCAAGGCATCATCATAAAATGAATGTGGTGTATGATAATGAAGATGGAAGATGATTTCACCAAGCAAACCTCGAGCCCTTCTGAGATCACTAACTAAGCAAGCTTCAAGCTCTGTTTAACTATTTCCTAAAAATTAGTTGCAAAGAGGTGAGCTTGTGACTTAATAAGCAATTACTAATTTAACTATATATATATATATCACTTCTCAAGAACTAATTAAGCATACAAATACAACAAGTGTTTAAGAATCGAGATTCAAACACGAACCATATCCTTCATTCCAACACATACTAATCATTTAGTGAATTTATGTGGATAATGTACATACAATATACAAATCATATACTAAACATGTACACAAGGTATACAAGATTTAACGTATATCTAAAAACATTTTTGTCACATATCAATTCATTCATAACACAGTTATGTCAAAATATCAATCTTGTAATATCACTTAAAACCGAAACTCATCCAATCATAACACAATATCATAGTTTGGTATCCGGCCAGAACCACCTCACAATCACTCTTCTCACAATGGGTCACATACTGAGACTATCTGCCCGGCTCAGTCTTAGTCCTCACTTTCTCATATATAATTTATTGGGTAGCTATTTGCCCGGCTCAGCTTATCCATCTTACAATTCATATTTTCACATGTGACCACTACTAAGACTATCTGCCCGGCTCAGTCCCAGATTTCACAATCAGTGGAGGATATCCGCCCGGCTCAGCCCCACTATTACATATATTCCTCACATTTCTTCACCAATAATTAAATCCACATTTCACAGTTCCACAGTTATTCATCATTTCACACCACATCAATTCATTCATAATAATAAAATTTTTATATTTAAGAAAATTAATATATATATAAATTATATTAATAATTACTTACACAAAAATGCTTCCAACCCTTGAAGAAGACAAGCTTCTCCTAGTGAGTGGTGTCTCCTCTATCCTTGTCAATTTCTACACATAATCATACATAAATTCATAAGGTAACATGACACTGGCACTCAAATGCAACTAAGTGCAACTTCATACTCAAGGTTCAATGTATCTCAAAATTACCGACACAAGTCCAATGACCATGAAAATTCTACTGAAGCTAGTAATATGAATCTACTATCAATTCTATTTGGAATTACTCAATTTAGACATGTGAAAAATCATATATGAATTTTTGATTAAAATTGGCCAAAACAAGGCCAACATACTGAGCAAGAAAATGTCAAACCCTAATAGACAAGCTTAACGACAAATTTAGCTCAGTCTTAAAACATACAAGTTGTAGAGGACTCTCTGAAGTGTCCAAAGCCTTGCTTAAATTGGAGCTCTATAACTCCAGTTATGGTAAAAATACTAAGACTAAAGAAACATGAAAAACATAATACGAATTTCACAACATCAAGACCTAACTTTAAATAACAAAAATACATGCATAGCTGTAGGCGGCGGGGTTCAACGCGTGCCCAAGTGTCTGGTGACCATGGCACTGTACGGGCTCAGGGCCTACTAGGAATACAACTTTGGGCCTTGATAGGCTTAGGTTGGAGAATGGAGTCGCCACCCGGGTGAAATTTGGGAACACTTTTACAGCAACTGGATCCCACGGAGGGAGCCCAGCAACCGTCCTCAGAGATCGGGTCCGGAAACTGGGTATGAGCTTTTGAATGGCCCACCCGACCTTGTGATCGGCCTTCGTTTGTATTTTATATTTTATTATTTTTAATTACTTAATTATCCCTTTAATTACATACAAATGGGCCTCAATTAAATTCCAAATTTTAGTTTTAGCCCAAGTTATTAATTAATCCATTTAAATACAAATTTGAGTCATGATCCATACATCCACATACCATTCCACAATTCACAATAAAATAATAAAACAACAAACATAATAAACTAAACAAATATAATTAAAAGCACACACAAAGAAAGGAGGGAGGAGAAAAGAGTTACAACCCATTTCATACAAATAAAATAATAAATAAATAAAGCACAATTTAAATAGACTAAAGCCCAAAATTAAGTTTGGTAGCCCGTGGGCTATCTAATGTATAGGTCTGCAACACAAATCATAAATTAAATTTTCCAAATAATAATAATAATAAACAACCTATAAAAAAGATATTAAAAGAGTTAGTACAAAAAAACAATCAATAATCAAATTCTATTTAGATTAATCAAAATAAAAATTAAATCTAAAATTAATTTAAAATGTCCCACAATATCAAATAACTCAATTAAATCAGCAAATAATTATTTAACTAAAATTTAAATAATGCATGTCTAATTAATAAAATAAAAACAACAAATAAAAAAAATAAAATAAAAATATTGCACAAAAAGTAAACAGGCCAAAAATAAAATCACAACTAAAAATAAAAAAAACAAATAAATCAAAGAAACAAATAAAAAAGAATACCAAATAAATAAAAATTGATAAAATAAAAAATAAAAAAAATGATATTTAACGTCAACAGTGCCAGTGCATGGCACTGTTGACGAAAAAGGAAAAAATGGCCCATCAACCATTTAAAAAAAAAATTGAATAAAGAATGGAATGGAAGCAGGTGGAAGCCACCTGCTTCTAAAACCAAATTTTGATGTTACGGCAACAATGCATCCGTTAAAAAAAATGTATAAAATTTAAAAGGTAACAGTACACATACAAAAATAATAATAATAATAATAATTTTTTTTAAATTAAATTTTTATTTATGATTGAAACTAATAAAAACACGCAAGTAATATAATTTAAACAACTAAATCTATCCAAAATAAGTTAAAAGGCAGTTGAAATCAATAAAGCATGAAGATAAAACATAAAATAAAAAGAAAATGAGAGATTAAAAAAATGTTACTGTAAAAGTAGTTGGCCCTCAGAAGCTCTTTGGCATACTGCAATGATGAGTCCCACAGTGTAAGGTCAAGTTTTTCTCTTTCGATATGTGTTCTTTTTTTCTGATTCATTGCTAGAAGATTTTTTTTTATGCGTCTTTTTTTTATGTGATTTTTTCTCCAGAATCCTCCCTCTCTCAACTATTTCTGGCTTTTTATAAAAATAGATATTCTCTCATCTATCGGTGTTTCACTCTGATTCAACTCCCTTTAAATTATCCTTATCACCAATATTTATCACAAATTATCTATTAATTTAGGATTAGATTGAGATAGGCTATGGGTTGGGCTTTCTTTAGAAAGGGTTGGTCCCTTAACCTTACACTGTTGGATCCATCTTCTTGGGCTTTCATCATTGGGCTTTTGCCTGGTGGGCCAGGCTAAAATTATGTGTATACAGTTTGCCCCCCTGCTTTTTAAAAATCGAAATGCAAGCAAAGTAATGAGATTTATGAAAAGCACATGCAAGAAATATATACAAAAGGATATCCTTCAATCCAGAGATTTAATTTCTGCACTGTCATCCTCGGGGTACAACCCAAGAGCTGTAATTCTATCACCATCCAACCTTGGTGTCAAAAACCAAGAGGCTTCAATTTGAGGTCGCTGTCCAACCTTGGTGTTAAAAACCAAGAGGCTTCATCTGGGGTCGCCGTCCAACCTTGGTGTCAAAACCCAAGAGGCTTCTTATTTGAGGTCGCCGTCCAACCTTGGTGTCAAAAACCAAGAGGCTTCATCTAGGGTCGCCGTCCTACCTTAGTGTCAAAAACCAAGAGGCTTCATCTGGGGTCGCCATCCTCCCTTGGTGTCAAAAACCAAGAGGCTTCATCTGGGGTCACCGTCCTACCTTGGTGTTAAAAACTAAGAGGCTTCAATTTGGGGTCGTCATCCAAACTTGGTGTCAAAAACCAAGAGGCTTCGAGAGAAAGGAAAACACCTTATCACCACCACTGATGTCAGGCAAAAATAAATGAGTTGAGCTATATAGCCACTTTGGGCGTCAGGCGAAAATAAGTGAATTGAGCCGTATAGCCACTTCGGGCATCAGGTGAAAACATATGAAATGAGCCATATAGCCACTTCGGGCTTCAGGCGAAGACAGATGAAATGAGTCGTATAGCCGCTTCGGGCGTCAGGTGAAAACATATGAAATGAGCCGTATAGCTACTTCGGACATCAGTCGAAAATGAATGAAAATAGCTGTATAGCCACTTCGGGCATCAGGCAAAAAGTATTTATCAAAACACAACTGAGCTGATGCATGTATGACTGAAATACTCAAAAACTTATGAAAATAATCTTAACAAACATAACTTTATGTGATGCATGTATGCATGAGATTCAAAAATAAGCGACTAGTCAAATGCCTTTTCCATTTAGAGCTTATCTTGAGAAATTGGTTTCCTCTTCTATCATAGAATACAAATTTACAAATTGAGTCTATCAAGACTGCCATTGAGACCAGTATTATTGAAAATAAAAACTAAAACCTTCCGTGGTTAGACTAGGACGATAATACGATAAATGCCTCTTAGCTTGATTGAGGTTTGTTATGATTATGCTCGATATGAAAGAAACACTCCAGCTACCCTCCAGTAAGATTCTACCACACTTAAAGTCCACTTGATTGCCCCTCAGCTTGAGATTGCAACCATTTTTATTTTTATATTTTCTTTTTTGCCTAGGCCGCCCTTTTTAAGAGTTTTCAAACCTAGCTGGGTCTTTTATTTTTTTTATTTCTTTTTCTTTTCCCTCTTTTGCCTAGATTGTTCCATTTCTGAGAATTTTCAATCTAGCTGGGTGGTTGTAAAATCATACTGATGATTAATCATGATCAGTCAACCTGACTGCCAAATATCCATGCTGTTGTAGTGTGCTCGTTATTCACTACTAACTTGATGCTCATGTGACTGACTGTTCGATGCTTTTATTACCACTTTAGCGGTTGATCATAAGAATTTACTGCTGATTCATAAAAATCCATGTCTGACACTTCATGTGCTAATATCATGTCAATCATGCTCATTTTATATGATTAGTAATTCGTTACAACTGTGCACATTACATTATGCTTGTTATTGACCAGCCTCTTGTAGGTTTTCTAGTCAACTATTTTTCAACTCACAAGGATTTTAAAAGGTTGGTGAAGATGGGTGTTAGAAGGGAATTTTATGTTGGTTTATATGAAGAGATTTTCAATGGTTGCATAAGATCGACTTTTTTTTAAAGATAAGTGGCATTCAGGATTTTTCTTCCTTATTTCCCCTCTTTCCTCTTCTTTCTTTTTTCTTTCTCCTTCTTTCATTTCTTTTCTATTCTTTCTTCTTTGCTCCTTCTTTCATTTCATTTCTTTTTCTTTCATTTTTTTTTGAAGAGGGTCAATGTAAATGAGAAGCAAAAGGTTTGATGCCCAAAGAGATATTGAAAGTCAATCCTGACATTTGGCCATTTTTATTCACTGGAGTTTTTTTTTTATCTCTCTCTCATCCAAACATAACATAAAGTGCACAGTTATAACAAATTTACAATCATGTAAATCAAACAATCTGACATTCATTAACACACAAATGAAAAAGTTACAGCAAATATTATTCTGATTTATTGTAGCCATAAGAGACAACTATAACCATTCATCAATGTCAAACTTCATGTTACCCTCAATTTGCACACCAAAGCGGTACAATTTCCCAAAAATCCTAATGCCCATGTTCTTCAGCTTATCAGTAATCGGTGGAATGCAAGCTTCTGCAACTACAAGCAGTTGATCCGATTCCGCAGGTTTATGCCTCATCAGAACCAACTTTCCTCTCCATCTATTCAGGAAGCTTGTGAAGGATTCATTAGGCTCATGTCTTACATTCTGCAATTCTTTGAGGGAGACTTCAAACTGAAAATTCAGTCCATATTACTTGACAAAAGGCTAAACAAAGCTCCTTCCAGCTCTATTGCACATGTGCATCCAATGTGTAATACCACTTAACAGTAGCTCCGGTTAAGGAAAATGGAAATTGCTTAACAATTTGTGCCTTGGTCAGACCGGTGGGCTTCATGAAGGTGATATATTATCGGAGATGTAGGTGAGGGTCGTCTGTCCTGTCGTACTTCTTGATGTCAGGAAACCTGTATTTTAGGGGCAGTGGTTCATCTTCTTCCAGATCCAGGTCAAAAAAATCATGGTTGGGCCCAAACTTCTTCATCATAACTTACAGCTGATCCATCTATTTTCTTATATCTTTCTCCCATTCGGGTTCAGCTGAATTCTCTACTACTTTCTATTTTCCTTTGAGCAGTTCACCAACTATGATTCTGGTTTTAGAGTTTTCTCCATCCATGGGCAATTTTCCGAACATCTCAGCAAACATCTCTCTGCACATTTGTCGCACATCATCCCTAAGTCCCCTGCCTAAGGGATTCTAGATCAAAATTGGAGGATCCTGACATTCTATTTTCCTTATAGTGTGGTCTCAACTAACTAAGTGGATTCTTGATATTAGTGGACCAAATCTCCCTTGACTTAAATCTAAACAGAAGAGACTTCCGACTGTAAATATATGAATTATAAAAGTAAAGATGACTGACATGTATGCATGAAATGTAGATGATTTTTTTAAAAAAAAATTTTGAAAATATTTTTTTTTGAATTTTTTTTTGCAAAGAGTTTACAAAACAAATATACAAATAACAAACACACACAAGTCTCAATAACGAAGCCTTCTAACCTTATTCCCTCTTACATTAGGATTTTTGGTTTGGATTTTAATTATCAACAGGGGATAATAAAACCGACGTACATGCATAAGCTCTCGAAACGTTTCAAACAAGTAGCATATCTCTTCCATAAAATCAAAGTCCAATATAACGGGCCACAGTAGAAGGACTAAAGCCCAATCTAAAATGGATCATCATTATCGAGCTTGGGCTTTATAAATAAGACTACTATATAGTAACAAAATACATGCATTTAGGGAAATCTTAAGGGTAGTTGTTAGGGAACTTACATGAGCTGAGTCTCGGGTAAAGTCAAAGGCTCCCACAGTCTATTATATACTTTTTCCGTCTCCCCACTTAAGGGTCCGAGCGACGTACTCAATTGTACTCACTGTGAGTGAAAATAGTTGTATATTTTGCCACCAGGTTTGAATGAAACACAGGCAGCAAAGTAACAACTATTGTCGAGTTATTCGGGACTGTGTGTACAGTATGTGAAAATGGTGTAGTGAATGCAAATGCAAAAAGAATAATTAAATAATTAAAAATAATAAAACATAAAATACTGGAATCAGTTTCTCTATCCCTAGTGGAGTCGCCACTGTAGGTGGCAGGGTTCAGCGTGCGCCCAAGTGTCCGGCGACCACGACACTGTGTGGGTTCAGGGCCCACTAGGAATATAACTTTGGGCCTTGATAGGCTTAGGTTGGAGAATGGAGTCACCACCCGGGTGAAATCCGGGAACACTTTTACAGTAATTGGATCCCACGGAGGAGCCCAGCAGTCATCCTCAGAGATTAGGTCCGGAAACTGGGTATGGGCTTTTGAATGGCCCACCCGACGTTACGATCGGCCTTCGTTTGTGTTTTATGTTTTATTATTTTTAATTACTTAATTATTCCTTTAATTACATAAAAATGAGCCTCAATTAAATTTCAAATTTTAGTTTTAGCCCAAGTTATTAATTAATCAATTTAAATAAAAATTTGAGCCATGATCCATACATCCACACACCATTCCATAATTCACAATAAAACAATAAAACAACAAACATAATAAACCAAACAAATATAATTAAAAGCACACACAAAGAAAAGAGGGAGGAGAAAAGAGTTACAACCCATTTTATGCAAATAAAATAAAAAATAAATGAAGCACAATTTAAATAGACTAAAGCCCAAAATTAAGTTTGGTAGCCCGTGGACTATCTAATGTATAGGCCTGCAACACAAATCATAAATTAAATTTCCCAAATAATAATAATAATAAACAACCTACAAAAAAGATATTAAAAGAGTAGTACAAAATAAAAAAAATAATCAATAATCAAATTCTATTTAGATTAATCAAAATAAAAATGAAATCTAAAATTAATTTAAAATGTCCCACAATATCAAATAACTCAATTAAATCAGTAAATAATTATTTAACTAAAATTTAAATAATGCATGTCTAATTAATAAAATCAACATTAATTAATAAAAAAAAACAAAAAAAAATATTGCACAAAAAGTAAACAGGCCAAAAATAAAATCACAACTAAAAATAAATAAATAAATAAATCAAATAAACAAATAAAAAAGAATACCAAATAAATAAAAATTGACAAAATAAAAAATAAAAAATAAAAAAAATTATATTTAACATCAACAGTGCCAGTGCATGGCACTGTTGACGAAAAGGGAAATTTTTTTTAAAAAAAAAAAAAAAATTGAATGAAGAGTGGAATGGAAGCACGTGGAAGCCACCTGCTTCTAAAACCAAATTTTGATGGAACGGCAACAGTTTCCATTAAAAAATGTAGAAAATTTAAAAGGTAACAGTGCACATATAAAAATAATAATAATAATAAATTTTTTTAAAATTAAATTTTTGTTTATGATTGAAACTAATAAAAACACGCAATTAATATAATTTAAACAACTAAATCTATCCAAAATAAGTTAAAAGGCAGTTGAAATCAATAAAGCATGAAGATAAAACATAAAATAAAAAGAAAATGAGAGATTAAAAAAGTGTTACTGTAAAAGTAGTTGGCCCTCAGAAGCTCTTTGGCATACTTCAATGATGAGTTTCACAGTGTAAGATCAAGTTTTTCTCTTTCGATCTACGTTTTTTTTTCTAATTCTTTGCCAAAATATTTTTTTTTGCGTCCTTTTTTTTTATGTGATTTTTTCTCCAGAATCCTCCCTCTCTCAACTATTTCTGGTTTTTTATAAAAATATATATTCTCTCATCTATCAGTGTTTCACTCTGATTTAACTCCCTTTAAATTATCCTTATCACCAATATTTATCACAAATTATCTATTAATTTAGGATTAGATTGAGATAGGCTATGGGTTGGGCTTTCTTTAGAAAGGGTTGGTCCCTTAATCTTACACTGTTGGACCCATCTTCTTGGGCTTTTACCTCGTGGGCCAGGCTAAAACTATGTGTCTATAATAGCTTACCTAAATGATACTCTAACAACTTATAGATCTTCTAAAGCCTCCCAAAATTATTGCTAGATGAGCAGAGCAAGATCAATTTCTCCCAAAGCTAATCAAGATCCCTCTTCTTCTCTACCTCTCTAAATCTCTGCACTCTAATAACACATATACACACATACACTAATTAAAAACTACCATTTGTGCATGAGGTGTCCTCCTCCATAAATGCTAAATTATCACTAAAATAAAATAATACTAATACTCTTAATAAATATATATAAATATCACCACAATATCTCTTCACCCTCTTAATGAATTAGGATTCTTACATAATAATCCATAACTTTATACTGTGATAAATTAGTCCCAACTTTTCTTACGAATAGGTCCCTCTCTACCAACATACATATACTCAAACTTAAATATAATCCATAACTGGACTCTATATGTTATGAAGATATAATACATGAATGACGTGTTTAAAGTGCGGGTGTTACACCCACTAACCTTCTTGTAAACACATGGCTCATCCTCGTTCTTAATAAAACCATAAGAATGGATAACCTTATCAAAGCGATGATTCCAACTCCTTGAAGCTTACTTTAAACCATAGATAGATCTATTAAACTTACACACTTTTAAGCTTTTTTAGAATTCAAAATCGTTGGGTTGCTCCATGAGAATGTCTTCCTCAACATAACCATTAAAGAAGGTAGTCTTGACAATTTAATTAATTAATTAAACTCTTTAAATTATAATTACATTAATAATTATCTTTATTTATACAACTCTTATGTGTGTGACTTACTAGGTTCAAGTTTAAATGACAATGAAAAATAATATTAACACTTAATTTTATGGAAACACCTTTCCATACTAAATGTGAAAATCCTAATTAATCACATTTATGTTAGTATAAATGTGCTCTAGGGCTATTACTTTATGTGAACATTGTATATTCATCCCTATGGCAATGAAATATTCATTTAAATTAAATGTTAAGTTTATTTGAATATTTACCCTTAGTATTATGTTGAATGAGTTTATTATCAAGAGTTGATATTATGAGTGACAAACTCATTTGGTATATATGCTATAAATGTTCATAGATGTTGGATTAATATTTGGGTAGTAGTAATCCCTAGACTATCACCTCTGTCTATTTTCCTTGATCGATATGTGATATCGATAGTGGGAGGTAGTGAGTCTCATGCTACTTGATATGAAATATCAGAATAGACACGTGAATACTCATGTGATGGGTGGATCGAACTTATGACGTAAGATTTATGATTGCATGGATATTCACTTTAGTCAACAATCATAATCTTGGACATAATGGTGCATATGGTCCTTTGACCTGAGGCAACACGGTCATCCACATATGGTTGGTTAGAGTTTGTTACCGCTTACGTACTTGTGCTAGCCATGCATGAGTATATGGTGTGTGGTGGCTCTAGTTAGTTATATATAGGGATGAGTGATCGGCAAAGATGGAATTCATTATCTAGAGTGAACCGGGATAAGATCTTATACTATCTAAGTTATTCTTAATGAATAAGTACCTGGCCAGGTCAAACTTGACTTACCTGAAAAGAGTTTCGGTGCTAGAAAGAGTTTCTAGTAGAAGTCATGTTTTATAAAGAATTGAACTTGAGATGAGGTCATATGATTGAGACAATTAGAGTTTGACTAAATTGTGACTCTAGCCAATATCGGGATCTTGTAATGAAGGGATATTTAGTGCACGGTAATTATGTTTTGTGATTCTTGAGGATCTACATAAAGTATTCATTTCTATTTAGGTAGTCATGACATCTATGTTAGGGGTCACTCACAACTTATGGGAACTAAATGTGATTAATTGGAATTTTCACATTTAGGATGGAAAAGTATTTCCATAATATTAAGTGCTAATATTATTTTCTATTTCCATTTAGGCTTGAACTTAGTAAGTCACAAATAAAAGAGTTGCACTTATGGAGATTAATATTAATTTGATTATTAATTAAAGAGTTTAATTGATCAATTAAATTAATTGAATTGGATTTGTGCATATGCGGGGATCTAGCATATCCCAAAATCTAAATTCAAAGATTGGGACTTAATTGTAATTAAATAAATATTAATTTGGACTT
>CATIWO010140243.1:0-16318 GCA_949673435.1 Macaranga tanarius | reverse complement strand
TAGAAGGGATAAGACTTTTAATAGCAGAAGAAAAACGGGCTTTTGGTTTAATATAGGAATAGTAAGGATTAAGGATAGGTAGATCAGTAACTGGGACTTTATCATCATCATGAAAAGAAATTTCATAAAGATGATCAAGCTAATCAATTTAATTTATTTGATTTTAGTTAATTATTTAGGTCAAAAAGTAGGTCATGTGAGAGGATTATGTCTGTTACGACAGGCTAATCAATTTAATTTATTTGATTTTAGTTAATTATTTAGTTATTAGTTTAATTATTTCTTATTCTGAATTCAAATTTGCTAGTTAAGAAAGTATTAAATAGTTGGAATTTAGTAGGCCTTGCGATTTGTCAACTTGCAAAATTTGTGTTAACAAATGGCTTCCTACATGTCAAGACAATCAAGTCATTAAATTTGTCACGCAACCTTTGCCCCCATATATATGACCAGTGTACTAACATATGTAAAATGTACAACCGCCCAAGTATGAAGAAATACAGTTGCTCTACCTCAAAGTTGTCCTATTCCTTTACTCATCATAATTGAAAGAATCTGCATGTGGTTGTAACTAAGTTATATACCTGTATATGCTCCGTTCTTTTCATAATCATGGATAAAGTGTTTGATAACTGGCGTTGGTATGACATCGCCTATATTTTCAGCAACTGATGAGCCACTATGGCTATGGGACTGAAATGCAATGCCTACACATTGCCCATTGTCATTAAAGACCGGTCCACCAGAATTTCCAGAGTTTATAGCTGCGTCTACCTACAAATCAACCACGAGATATACATAATTAAGGTCAATAGTTCATAAGATACCAACTAAAGCAATGTTAAAGCTTTAGGGTAATTTTATTTCACGGTACCCAATGTTTTAGCTATATTTCATTATAATACCTAACTTTTAATTTGTCACTTAAAACTCTCCAAATTTTTATTTTAATCCAATAAAAATCCCTAAAACAATTTTTCGATTAAAATTCTGGCCAACAGCTGATGTGGCACCCATATGGCAACCTATAATATTAAAAATTAAAAATTTTTATTTTTATTTTTAATTACCACTTCATTTAAGGCGCATGTGACAGTGAGTTGTCCCAATTATTCTCTCTCCTTATCAATTAATAAAACAAAAATTTACTTTATTGTTTTCTCACATTTTCCTAATAGTAATCAAACACAACAAAATTAAATAAACCATTCAAATCTTCAAATTTAAGATAAAAATTAAAAGATATTAACTTTTACTTTAATTTTTTCCTAACTTTTTATGTCTAATTTAGGAATAATTACTATCACCTCCTCAAGTTAGACCTAAATTACTAGTCAGTTTTTTTTATTTCAAAAGTGAATTAAAAGCCCCTCAAATTTAAATTTTAATTCTGTCAACTATAACACCCTTATGTTTATAATAAATGTTAATTAATACCTCC
Source organism: Macaranga tanarius (assembly GCA_949673435.1). NCBI lineage: Eukaryota > Viridiplantae > Streptophyta > Magnoliopsida > Malpighiales > Euphorbiaceae > Macaranga > Macaranga tanarius. Next base: position 14,877 of record CATIWO010140243.1, on the reverse strand, counting down.
TCCATTACATTCTAATTGTCTTTTAAGAAAATAAAATTTGTTTCACTTCAAATGACGTGTTTAAATTACCAATAAAAAAATAAACTCTTCTTTCCATCTTTACCCATATCTTAATTTTAGAATTTAATTGGAGTACTAATTTTTTGTCTTTCTAAAAGATAGTAATATAGTAATTTGTAACTAATTGTGCCTATTCATTAAGATTCTTAATCTTTGTAACACTAGCTTAAACAACAATTGGAATGAAACGGAATGAGTATGAAAAGACATATATACCCTTATTTTATTGTTAAATTTATAAATATATGCCACAATAAACTACTCACTTTTTATTTTTATTTTTATTAATAATTAAATCTAATGTTTATTTCTTTATAAATTTATACCATTTTTAATTAATCTCTTTATCTTTATTTCTTGATTTTCATTATTATTAATAATTATTGGTGGCTAATAATGAAAATACAAGTGACTTATGACATGCAATCTCTCTTGGAACTCATAGTTTATATTTCCATTTTTACTCTATTTAGTATTGAATTAACTATCAAATGAGCAACATGTTACTCCCTATTGTCTCGAACTCACCTGTTACATGACATCAAAAAAGCATCATTCTACAAAAAGTAATCAAAATGTCCAAAAACAAGAACATAACTGCAAATGTCACACTTAATGTTATTTTCATGTTTTTTGAAAGGCAAATTATTTAAATTATATATTATATTCATTAAGATATAAAATCAAACAACATATGTGCAATAATAAAAAAGGCAAGACCCATCTCCAGACCCCAAACTTTTTGGTTTTTTAGCTTTAGGCCAATCAAGTTTCATTTTATATATCTACACCCTTATATTTCACGGATTTAAAGTTTTAAACCTTTCTGTCAATTTTATAACAAAAATTATTTCCTTTCGTTCCCTAAAATTTATATTTCTAATATGCATACTATTTTTTTACTTTGTTAACACTAATATCACTTTTAAAATTTTTTCAGCGATAAAATACTTATTTTAATTTTAATATTTTACATCAAAAATATAACTATAAGTTTTATATAAAATAATTTTTATAATTTAAATTATACAAGTTTTATTTTCAATAAAATTTATATTTTTCAAAATAAAATATTATGATGAAAAAGAACACTATAATTAAAAGATATTATGGTAATAATATATTTTATAATTCTTTAAAATTTAAATTTATATTTTTAATACTTTTTTGGTTTTATTTTTTGCACACAATTTTAATTAAATTATTATGAATAAATTTTTATAACATAAATTTTTAGTAAATATCATTTTTCTCATGTACACAGAAAAGCGTACTAAAAAAATGAAGGTTAAGGTAACAGTCAAGTTACTTGAAAAAGTTATCACAGTTTTTGGTGATGCAAACTTTAAAAGGAGAGTTAAAGACAAATTTTCTTAATTATGTGTTAATGGCCAGAAGCAACATCAATTAAGTATTAAGGTTTGGTGTTGAGGTACACCTAAATGTGTAGCTTTTGTATGGTGTTAAATATATAATTTTAATTATTTTGAAACATGCGCTCTTTTTAAAAAAAGAATGAACACCATAACGCACAATTCATATCATGCGTGCGAACGCCGACCAGGGATGGGAAGTTATAAAAATAATCAAATGATCTCAACCTTCCCTAATGTGAGACCCGTTCCATAAACTTATGATTTTTGAAAACTTATCCTTAGGACTTGGGGCATATTTCTAAAATATGGTTTAATGTGGCTGTTTTAAAAGAATCTCTGAAAGGTCATGTAAGATACGGCCTAGAGGAATTGACTGAATAAACAAATTAAACCATATGATAGGAACAGTGTGTGAGGGGAAGATTACTGATAGACTACATTCAATGTTTCTATTGTTCACCGGCTAGCCTATTATGAGTACCATAAGTGGTGCATACATAATAGTGGACATAAAATATTGCTAAGAGATCAAGAGGTAGCAGTGAATGTAAAGAAGTAATATGGGGTAAAGTATATGTCAAGATATAGAATCTACTATCGAGATGTTATATATTTCTAACAAGTGTATAACATAAGTGTTCTCGTTATATGTTGGTCGCACGATCTATTTATCAGTATGAATAGGATAAAAACTGAATATGTTCAATCATGTGCAAGTGAGAGATGTTGGATTATGTACACCCATGACTTAATCCACTTCCTAATTCAAAAAGGATTTAGATAATTTGATATATTATCTAATACTTAATTAGTTTAAGTTTTGAATTGAGTATAAGAGACTCCTAATAGAAGTCTACTTTCTACTTTTTTATTGAGTATAAGCTTTATGTTTTGTACATAATAACTCAAAAATACAACTCACTTAACACACTCAAAAATACAACTCACGTAACACACCCAAAAATATTATGTGTATTTTTTTCTCATTCTTGTTCATCCCAGTGATATTTAGATTGTAAAGATAATAGTCTTTGCTCTAGCAGTCAAGGTTTCGATCAACATATTTAATACGATTTCCGCTGCAGGAAAAAAGAGTTAGGTATCTAAATCTCTGTTGTGATTTATTATTCCTCCCTCTTTTCCTTTCAATTATTCATATGTATATTAACATGTCATATAAAATATTGAAATATATTAAAACATTTTGAAACATAATGTTAAAATTTTTTAAAATTATATGTATTAATATACAAATTAATAATATAATAAATGAAATAAATTTTAATATTCCAAATATTACTAAAAATTATTGGTGACTAAATAATTGTCTAATAGTATAATATACTATTAAAAAATTAAGGGCTTGAATTTTTAAAAAATAATTTTTTAACTTTTCCTACTAAATGTTTTTATGAAAGTATGGACTAATTTGTTAACTAATTAAAATATTAAAGAGTTATTTATAATTTTTATTGTGATATTTGTTTAAATTTCATACAACAGGGGTGCAAATGAAATTTTTAGGGGTAATTTAACCTTTATTACAAAGTTCATGGGGTAATTTGATGAAAAAAGTGAACTTGTATTACACACTCCAATTTCAGTAAAAAAATTTGGAGTTAAATGATCCATTGAGTACAAGTTCTGTGCTGATTTATCGAAAAAGGTTATTTTGGGCCAAATTGATCTTTAATGAAAAGTTCAAGGGTCAAATCAAACTTTATTCAAAAAATAACTGAAAATTGAATATCCAAACTGAACAGGCTGATTCAGTTTGGTTTGGTTAAAGTTGTGAAAAAGTTTAGTTCAATTTATTACTTTAAAGAATCAAAATATTTTCAATTTCGTTCGGTTTTTATTGTAAAAAATTTTAATTATGGTTCGGGTTGATTGGTTCAGCAATAATATTTCAAAATAAATCAACAATCTCAGTTTTTAAATATTTAAAACTATTAATGAAATTAGTTAATACCAAAAAAATTCAAATCCAAATTATTTAAATTCATTTTAAAAAATGAGTTTAGTTGCAAATATAAAAATTAATAATAATAAATTTTATAAATATTATTAAAATAGTGCAAAATTACATAAATTCAATATATTTAAAATTGTAAAAAATAAAAAAAATTAAACCAAATCAAATCAGTATAATTCGGTTCGATTTAATTTTGACTTTTGTTCTATTCAGTTCTGCTAATTCTTTAAATATTTTCAGTTTAATTTGATTTTCTATATTTTTCAATCCAACCAAATTAAACCGAGGGAGACACACCCCGCTTGTAACAACGGTGGAATATACATAAAGAAAGATGAATTTTGCAAGGCACGACAATGCTCTCACACTTGTAATGATAAACGATTAAAAAAATGGATTGGGTGGAGTGAAATGATCTGAGAAAGAAAGGAAGAAGGTTAGATGGAAAAATTGGACTCTTTTCGTCATTTAGAACTTGGTTGGTTCAGCTATTTATATCAGCGGATAACTATTGCGGTTAGTTGATAGCTGACAAATAAAAACTGTTTGGTGAAATGATGTTAGCTGTTACTGTTAGTATGTCAAATGACCAATAATAATTTATTATCTTCATTTTATTTATTATTAAAATTATTGATAGAAACTATTCGAAGATTAACGTTAAAATATAAATTTTGATAATTTAAATTTTTCAAAAATATTATAGATATAAACATTATAATTATTTAATTGCTAACTATAAATTAAAATAATATTTATTTTATTATGGATTAAAAAATAATTTTACATTTATTTTTGAAAAATTGTAGTTGTTATTAATTATTTTTAATAAGGATAATAAGGGTAATATAATTTAAATACAAAATAAATTTAAATCGGCTCTTAGCTGTTGGAAAAAAGCTTTAAAATGGAGCTGATCAAATTTGTAACTGTTTTGGATAAAATCAGCTATTAGTTATGGATTTGATAACTTTACCAAATACCTAAAATATTGCTAATTGAGAAAAAAATCTCAATTAGCTACTCAAATAAGTTAAACCAAACACCCTCTTAATGAACATGAATGACAACTTGAATTTGATGATTTTTTTTTATGTTGAACAAGGAGATAGAATAGATGGGACATGTGTCTTAATAAAGTGCGGTGGAAATTAAAAATAAAAAAGAAAAAAATATATATAGTACACTACATGGATGCCTCGTAACTACCACGTCAGCAGCTAGCCGGAATTTTAATCGGAAAACAGTTTTGGGAATTCTTACAGGTAGGGGTGTAAACGAGTCGAGCCGAGCCGAGCTTTGACTAGCTCAGGCTTGGTTCATTTATAAACGAGCCGAACTCGAGCTGAGCTCATTAGGCCGCTAAGTGTTCGCGAGCTGTTCACGAGCTTAAACGAGCCTAAACAAGCTAAAAAAACTTCTAAAAATACAATGTATAAATTTAAATTATTAATTAAAATAATTTAAACTAAATTATATACTAAATAATTTATTATAAAATTATGATTTTCTGTAATAATATATTTTTAAAATATTTAAATGAATAAAAATTTATATATTGTATATCTCAAATTAAATTATTAATATATTAAAATTGCGAGCCAGTTCGCGAACCCTTATTCGAGCTTGTTCACAAGCTTTCACGAGCCGAGCTTTGCATAGTTTGAGCTCGGCTCGTTTATTAAACGAACTTCAATATACGAGCTCGAACGAGCTTTTAACGAGCCGAGCGCCGAGCTGCTCGCGAGCGGCTCTATTCGTTTACACCCCTAGAACTACATAAGCTAGACAAATTACATTAATCGTATCATATAATATGTTATTTAAGTGCATCATGGTTGGTTTAGAATTTTGACACATTACTTATTATCATGTTATACTCAGTATCTCGACATAACCAATTTATAATACCCTGGCACAAATTGCCAACCCTAACTAAAAAGGATTGATCAGCCTATTATTGTGTTTTTGAACATAAAAGAAGCCTCATATACTCGAATTGTCCAGAAGCTAAAGCCATTTGATCAGAAAATATATTTGTCATCGTTAAAGTATAGCTTATGGTTTATTTGTGGCAACATGAAAATTTCCTAAAGAAAGTTTCTAAGTTGAGCCTTATATTGAACAAAGTGATTAAACTTGAGTTCAGTAATAAATTCAATTTCATCATTAAATCTAATGTCAATGATATTAGCCTCCAAATATGTTTCACAAGCATAACCGCATGATCCCGTCTTGCCTTCAAGCAGCAAATGATTTCCATTTCCCCTCAATCCCATACAGAAATTGAAAAGAATGGATAGAATAAAGTAACTACTAGAAGAATGAAGCCGAATCATGAGTTACTGGAAATATATTAAAAAGCTGCACAATGTATTCATAACACTCAACTCAAAATTGCAGATTTGTACCAGAATATCTGTCATTTATTCATCACTAGCTCTTTTCTTTTTACCCCTTAATTCATTACCATTTGGCAACGGACCAAACAGACAGATGCGAAGATCACCTTGCAAAAGTCGCTGGTGGAAGTAGTTCTTATACAAATCCCAGAACTCATCTCTGCCAAATTAAAATGAACTTCCATGAGAACAAATCACAATTTTAAGTGCACGTGTATCAGAGGTCAATGGGAAAGCAATAAAGGACATAGGAGTGTTACTAATAAATAATATGGTTAGCATATTAATATGATTGGATCACAAAACTCATAATCATACCTCACTTGTGGAAGCATTAACAATGAATAGCCCTTAACGTCTGTGTGAACATCAAGCACAAGCACTGCTAACCTTGAAAGCCCTAGTGCCTCAATATCAACCAACTTCTTTACCCTTCAAATGTAATAGGAAGCCAAGAAAATATATCAAATAATTGAACTAAGAAAAGCACATAAATGTAAAGGCTGAAGGCATAATTAAAAAGCCTTTTGCTATAAAAACTCACAGCATTTGCAACTTTTTACAAATTTATTCCAATCTTTAAAACTTTGCAAAATATCCAAATTTGGCCAATTGTTTGCAATTTTAGCACAATGTACATTTTGGTCAAATTTTTCTTTTTAAAAAAAAAAAACACATTTAGCATAGAAGACAGCCCGTGTGGGCTTCTTTATCAATTTTGATCAAAGTGTAAATTGTACTAGAAATATAAAAAAAATTGGCTAAATTAAAACAGTTTCATTAAGATGTTTAGTATCAACAGCCCTAATTAAAAAGATTGAGCATTATTATTCTGAGTCCTTAGAAAGGTTGCCTTTTATAAATTAATGGATGAGCCTACTACTGCTACAAAATTCATATACATATAGAAACAAGCAAACTATACAAACTAGGCATGTCAGGCCAAGGCTAATGATTGTTTAATACTGATCAAAGAATATTATGACACGTTATTAGTAGAAAGCTATTTATTGCTAAAAGCTGCTACCAATCCTTTCGATCAAGTGTAGGATAGATTATAAGTATCAGAAAATTCATGTTTTTTATCAGCACAGCTTTAGTAATGATAGCGAATGACTTGAACATCTTCCTGATTGGATGAATCTCAATTTTTCATGGTGTAAGGAGGTATTTCTAGTGCTATCATACAAAATAAGAATAAAGATTCAAGTGGGAGATGCGCACACTGGTCCTGAAAGCTCCAAACCTCCTAAAGTTAATCTGCCAACCCCCAACATACAAAAAAGGGAAAAAAAAAAAGGGCTCCTCAAAGCCAATTATGAAGTGGATAGTGTAGCCAAAAGAAAAACTGAAATTCAAGAACAAAGTGCTATGTGCTCCTAAAGTGTTTCCTTCTACTCATGTTTTCTAATTTAGCAAGTGAAGAAATTTCAATAAATGAAAAGATTTGATAAATATGAGCAGTATCCTTTTCCTTTTTCCCCCCGCTAAAACCAATATTTCAATTTTACATTATAGAACAACAAAAAGGAGAGCTGAAACAGATTTGAACTTTTTTTGGTTGTAACTGCAAAGATCTTTTCTCCTGTGATAACGTTATTGTAAAAGTGCATTTTCCTATTATTAAACCTAACATTGATGTCTACCTGCTTGGTGTGCCACTAGCAAAATTCACACGGCCTTGTAATGAAGTTACCTGGATCAAAATTGATCAATTACAATAACATAGAAATAAATGATCTGGTAGAAAGGATAACATGAATAAGAAATTAAATAACCAAAATTGAAATACAAATTGAGCATAAGATATAAAATGGAATATGTATACAAATAAAAAATTACATATATGTGGCTTGATAACCACAAAGGATAGTGAATCCAGTGATACAAAAGATTTCAGAAATTCAAAAAAAAAAAATCAGCACATGGAAAACAAAAATAAAAGAATAACAAAAACTAATGACATTTTGATTTGGGATCATATGTGGATCAAAAATAACTATAGACAAGATGAACCCTCTTTTGATATACATTGCATTCGATCCACACTTGATAAACAACAAATGAGAACTGACTAGAGATTGAAACAAATAACTTAGATTTCAAGTAATATTAGTGAATGAGTTTGGGATCAGACTGACGTGCAAAAAAATACTTTCAGCACAGCTACTGCCTTTGACACCTTGAGGTAACTTCTCATCATTTCCCAATGCATTGCAGTTATTAAGACTTATAATAGGTTGAAAAAAATTAAGTCAGAAATAAAACAAAATAAAATTTTTAACACATTAAATATGGGATCAGACTGACGTGCAAAAATAAATTCAGCATAGCCAGCACCTTTGAGAACTTGAGGTAATTTCTCATCATTTCCCAGCTTAATGCACATAAAAGACTGACTATATATTAACAAAACCAAGATAAAGAAAAAGATATAAATACAGGAGATGGGGATCAGACTGACATGCAAAAAATCACATTCAGCATAGCTAGCGCTTTGATAACTTGAAATCACCTCATCATTTCCCATCTTATAGACAGAGGAACAACTTTCGCAAGAAATGTTTGACACAAAAGGCAAAAATTTCAAAAAGAGTAGCATATTTTTCTCTCAAGTTCAAATTTGCATCAACAAAACACACAATTTCGGCACTCAAAGCCTTAATATCACTTACAGATATAAATAAATAGCGAACAGCCAGCAGAAAACAAATTGGAAAACAAAAGACTAAAAACAGAGTGCAAGATATCAAGAAATCACCTGTTCCTCAACCTTCATATGCTTGGAGAATAACTTGGCTGCATGGCATTCTTTAGTCAATGAGCGCACACCCCTGTGGCAGGATCATCTTATACATCAGTCATTCTAAGCAGTAATTAAGAAATGCACAAACAAAAATAACCAAATAGAAAAAGAAAAAAAAAACAAGAACTAGACCTTAAAAGTTCAATAACTCTCAAGGCAGAAGTACTGATAATAAGAACAGCTGGACTCCCTGCTTCTATTTTCCCTTCCACAAGCTGCCCTTCACATAGAACTTCTTTCCATGAGGAGCCAAAAGCCGCCTTCATTTGCTTCCCTAAGCCACTAACATCTTGACCCAGTTCATTAGATAACTCCAGAAAGTTTGTCTCTATACATTTTAAAAAAAGAAACACAAAAAAGTAGTAATTAGAAGTGGATTCCGAGTACCCTTTTACGACCGCAAATAAAACCCAGTTCCCATTTCAAAAAAACACATCAATGGCCATATATATACTATTAGAAACCCATTAATTCTTTTTTTATTATTATTATTTCTGGTCATGAGTTGTGTTGTAAGCTCCCAAATAAAAATTGAAAAAGCAAAGAAAGATAAAAATAGAAATACTACTACCTTTAATTGATTCAAGCTCGAGAGATGAGAGCTGAAGGCCATTGGCTGATTGAAATTCATTTACAAAGAAACTAAGCTGCTGCGAAGCTGAAGCAGAAGCTGATGATGTATCATTGTTGTTGTTTTTGTTTTGTTTGTTATGGCTGTGGTCTTTGATTTGATGAACCTCCCTTGTATCATTTTTGTTCTTCTTGTTCTTGAGTTTGATGCTAGTAGGCGGCTGCTTCTTTATCTTCTTGAAGTGGGTGTCAAAGTTAGGGTTTTTCTTCTTTGTGTCTGAGGGTTTTTCTTGCTTCCCGCTCGCCATTTTCTTCTTTATGGGCCTAAAGTTGCTTTCTATATATTTAAGTGCTGTTTTATAACTAGTATTTGACTATTTGTCTCCTTTTTTTTTTTTTCTTAAAACATAAATAAATGATATTTTTTGACCCACAAAAATAAAGGCATTTTTATAAAAATAAACCAATAACAAAAACCAAAAAAAATTTCAAAAATACAATTGACTTTTTTTTGTAAAATTAATTTTTCTGTAAAAAAAATTTAAAAATATGGTGTTCTCTTTTTTTATAATAATCATTCAAATACAAAACCAAACAAAATCAGAGAAATAACAATTTCAAACTAAAAAACCAAATACAAAACAAATACCAGTCATCTATTTTATTCACATCATTAGTAGCAAATTTTAATAACATATAATCTCTAATATATTTAAAGAAACTAAATACAAAATAATCACATATTTTACTTTTTAAAATTTTAACTCATCAAATTTTTTAAAATATAAAAAAAATATAAAATAAAGTCAGAAAAAACAATTCGAAATAACAAAAATATGAACAAATAACCTCAAAATACCATAACAATAATTAGAAAAAAACAAAAAATATATCAAAACAACCTAACAAATTGGACATTTATGTGCTGGTTTATAACTAGAGGCGTGCGTCGGTTAGGTTGGTCGGATCGGAATGAGAATAATTTGGAACCGATCGGTTTTGAAAACTAAACAGATGGAGCCAAACTGAACCGAGAAAGACAATGGAATTGATAAAGTCAGAAGGCCGAAATATTCGGGTTGGGTCGGTTCGAAACTTCGAATTGGGCTCGGATGGGTTGGGCCAGAATATATTGGGCTAGATAAAAAAAATGCAAATGTATTTAAAGAATATCATTAATTTTGGACTAAACACATTTTTACAGTGTATTCTGTTTTATTTACAAAAATTAGGTTGAGTACAAAAATAAAGATTTCAATGTCAATTCCTAATTTCCTATTCTAATACTTACATACAAAAAAATGAATTAGCCTACACATTAATTACAAAATGTAAAAATCTGCATATACAAAAAAAATGCAGGCTAGCAGCTCAAATATAAGCCTTCCACCCAATGTACAAAAAAAAACATAAGAAGTGAAGACTTAAGGAACTGTCATAAGTCATCACACAAGATTTGCAAAATACCATAAAAACACACTGAAGGCCTGATGCTAATTTCACCCAAAATAGAGGCATAAGTTTATCTGCACAAATAATTATGAACAAAATATATAATTTCAATTAGATCATAATATAATGAATCATAAATAAATGAGAAAAAATAGGAACATTAAGCAAATAGGCTCATAATGCCTTTTTTTTTTCAAATCATGTTAAAATACAGACCCATTTCTGGCAACAAAAACCAACAATGCTTAATATAGTCACCTAAATAAATTAAGCATGTACTCTAATTATACTCAAAAAGTATTAGGGTTGAAGTATTATCATTGCCCAAAAAACAACACAAAGTATGATGAGAAGAGGCTCATGATAGCATTAGTTATAATCACATCAAGAATGCAACTATATTTCTAATAACTAAAAAATTAAAACCATCAAAAAGAAATAAGCATACATTCTATCAAGTCTTAGCCTACAATGGAAACTTCATTATTGCCTCAAAATACACACACAATTACAGCAACAGCAACACGGGCTCCTCAAATAATGTCAATGAATTGAGATACTACAAGTTGGTCACATGTAATATAAATAAGAAGAACAAATGAACCAAATAAGAAAAAGTTCAGAGGCATATCAGGATTGAAGAGTAGTAAGCATGCAACAATAATGGATGTAATATTCACATAAGAAATAAATGAATAAATATGCAATATTTGGTAGCTAATTTACTAAAGTAATGAAGGGTCATTGCCCACTTAGACCAGATCTAAAAAGAAAAAAAATAATATTAAAGGGAGGAAGTATAAGTATAAATTAAAATAAAAAAATAAAGAATTGAAAATTAAAATTAGAAGTATAACCTTTTCAAATTGCTCCAATTCATATATATTTTCTTCAACTAAAAGTGGTTGATTAGGCATTCTAAGCCAATTTTGGGTACAAATCAATGCCTCTATAATTCTTGGAGTTAATGAACTCCTAAAAACATCTAGAACACGACTACTAGTGCTAAAAGTAGACTCAGAAGCTACATTGGAAATAGGAATAGCTAAAATATATTTGGCCATTCAAGACAGAATTGAAAACCTCTCAGAATTATAGAATTGAGAACCTCTCAAAATTTAACTTCTACCACATGATTATATGAAAATTTCCCTCTTCTTCCACATCAAAAAACAATGAACACTTGGACTCAATCCCAATCAGATAATATATCTCTCTAAACTTCCTCAACCTAGCAGGAGAATTCTTGATGTATCTAACAACCTCCCTAATCTTTCTAACAGAATAATTAGCTTCTTTCAGACCATCATTAATAACTAATTTAGTATGTGTGTACTGCTTCTCATTTGCAAAAATTTTAATCTAGCAGATGATGCTCCCTAACTTAACAATTTCTTTTTAAAATATCCAATAATTGTGTCATTGGAGGATGTATTATCAACTGTAATGCTAAACACATTTTTAATACCTCAATCAAGCAAGCAATTCTCTAAAGCTTTAGCTATATATTCATCTGTATAAAATGTAACAGGCACAAAGGAAATAATTCTTTTATGTAAATTCCATCCATAATAAATAAAATGATCTGTCACACACATATAATTAATTCTTTAGATTGATGTACAAGAATCAGTTATAATATTGATTATTTGATAGTGTGACTTAAGAAAAGTTTAAGCTTTAACCTCTCAGCAATGTACAGGTTATAACAGTCCCTACTTATAGTCCTCCTAGAGGGTATCTTAAATCGAGGACAGGTAATATACATAAACTTTTTAAAGCCATTTCCTTCAACAAATTTAAATAGCAATTCATCAACAATCACCATTTGTGCAAGTGCATTTCTGATTGAATCTTGATCAAATTTCCATATGCTTATGATACTAGACTGTGTGTTATTATATGCTTCCACCACATTAACATCAGGTTGAAATGTTAAAAGTGACTGTCTAAAATCTTTACTCTGTGGCATTTTCAAACAATGAAAGACATAGTTTTTTAATGAAGAAGTGCCATATTTTTTAAAGTGACAGTTATATATAGTAGCACAATAAAGACATTTATCCTTGATCACGACATTTGATTTATCCTTTACTCTCTCAAAAAACTGTCACACTGTATATTTAAGTTCAACCCCTTTTCTTTTCTTGGCAGTAATCTCAGTTTGAGGCTGCTAAACAGAGGCACTAAGGGCTTCTACTTTAGTATTAGAAGCAAAAATACTAGTAGCAGTGTTATTGCCACTTGTATTTTTCATCTGCACTAATTTAGAATGCAAAAAAGACACAAGAGCACAAATATTTTTAGATTGTCAACAAATAATAGAATTTATCAATTAAGATTAAAGAAAAGAAAAAATGGGCAGTATACTTGACTCATGGCTCCGGCTGTCTCAAAGTGAGATCATAGTGATAGGGACTTAATGAGCTTCCATCCTTTTTTTTTTCAGGTATTAAGTTATAACTTTAAAGTTTAAACTTTCACACCTTTTTCACTTATAACTTAATATCATTAAAGCTTCCACTAACATTATTGTTCCAAATACACACTGGAACACAATAAGAAATCTATACACATAACAGAAAAATATATTATGTTCACATATCATATCAATAAAAGTATAAACATATTTTTTAAAAGAAGTAATTTTTTTACCCAAATGCCCAAATCTCTCAAAAAAAATTAATTTCTCAAAAAATATGTAATGCAAACACTAAATAAAAGTCACATACTACATCAAAATACCTGATTAAAGAAAATACTAATAATATTTTAAAAAAACATTATGTATCTATACATATCTAATAGACACCAAATAAATATTAATCCTCAAAAAGTATCAAAATATTTTTAAAATTTTTTGTGGTATGTATCAATAAAAACTAATGCCAGGTCTATAAAAATAGAGACCATATCTCTAAAAACCAAGACCATATATGTCATAATAGAGATCATATCTAAAAAATATAGACCACATCTCTTTAAATAATAATTTTTTTTATGAAAACTGCACAAATAGAGATGAGATCTATAAAAATAGAGACCAAATTTATAAAAATAATATTTTTTTTTGCTAATAATATACAAATAATACATATCAATAGTAAAGAAATTACTATAGAAATAGAAACAAATGAAGGATATGCTTTAAAGGTAACAAGTCGCTGCGATTTCACAATTAAAACTAGAGGTATAGAGAGAACAGATAGAATTAGGGCTGAGTGGGTCTCGGAGCGGTCCGGAGAACGCAAATTCTCCAGACCCAACCCGAACGTTGGAGATTTCAAAAAACAGTTCTCCGGACCTGGACCCGAAAATTAAAATCTCCACACCGAATTGCTCCGAAAAATCGGAGCAAGTCGGAGCGGAGATTCAGAGCAAATGGAGATTTAATTTTTTGCTTGTATATTTAAAATTAATATTTAACAAAATAATTATAACTATATATATTAATGTTACATTATATTAAATATATTATATCTAATAAATAGTACTATTTTCCCTTGAAATTTTTATTTTTAGTTTTATTTTAATATTTATATTTTAATAATTTTACATTTTAAACATATAAAACAATATTATTATAATTTGAACATATAATGTAACATTATTATAATAGTTCAACTATACATCATAAAAAAATTTATAATATAAGATGATTATAATAATACAACTTTTTAATATATCATATAAATATATAATATAAGATGATTATTAGAGGTGTTCATCGGTCGGTTCGGTCAGTTTTTGGGTAATTTTCTGACCAAACCGAAATAACCGAATTTAAAAAAATCAGAACCGAACCAAAATTTTTGGGTAGAAAACCGAACCGGCCGAACCGAAAATTTTAAAATATTGATTATTTTTATATTTTTATATTCAAATTGTATATATTTGTATATATTTTTAACAGATATTTAGAAAAATTAAAATAAAAAATAAAAAAATTGGTTATTTCGGTTATCTCGGTTAATATAAAATTTTTTTACACAAAATCGAACCGAACCAAATTTCGGTTCGATTCGATTCTAAAAATTCAAAAATTTTAAAAATACAAATCGAACCAAACCGAATAAGGTCGGTTCAGCCATTTCAGAGGCCATGAACACCCCTATTATTGATATATAAAAATATATGACTTAATTTTTTTAATTTTAAAAATATTTAATAAATTTATATTCTTTAAATTTTATTGAATTGTTCCTTAATTTTTTTAAGTGATTGTTTTTATAATTT
>CATIWO010140124.1:0-11253 GCA_949673435.1 Macaranga tanarius | reverse complement strand
TTCATTTAAGTCATTTCCCATTTATTATTTTGTTCCTTAACATTCATGTGATTATTTTCGTTTGTTTGGCTTAATGTTATTTTAATTTCTACTCTGCTTATTTAATTCAATTATTATTATCATTGTAATGTTTAAAAGGTTGTAATCATTTCTCCTCCCCCTATTTCTTTATTTTATTGTGTTCTATTTTATTTTATTCTATTTATTTATGTACAAGGGTTGTAATCATTTGTCCTCCCTCCTTTTCTTTGTATATTTTTTTTTATGTTATTTATTATAGATGTGTGAATGCTTTAACCAATTGAATTGCATGAAAATGGACTAATAAATTAAACTCGGACTAAATTGTAAAATTTAGAAATTATTTGAATCAAAACAGCCATTCGCATTTAATTAAAGGATAATTAAATAACTAAAAATAATAAAACATGAAATACAAACGGAGGCCGATCGCAAGGACGGGTGGGCCGTACAAAAGCCCATACCCAGTTTCCGAACCCAATCTCTAAGGACGGCTGCTGGGTATCTTCCGTGGAATCTAGTTGCTGTAAAAGTGTCCCGGGTATCATCCGGGTTGCGACTTCCATCTCCGATCCAAGCTCAAAAGGCTTGTATTTGTATTTTCTAGTGGGCCCTGAGCTTGCACAGTGCCGTGGTCGCCGGACACTTGGGCACGCGCTGAACCCCGCCACCTACACCACCCGACTTTATGTTCGGCCTCTGTTTGTATTTCGTATTTTATTATTTTTAATCATTTAATTATTTCTTTAATTACATGTAAAATTGCAATTTTTTCAAACAAGTTCTAATGTTTACAATTAGATCCAAATTATTAATTAGTCCATTTTTATGCAATTATGTCCAATTCACAATAACCATCACATTCATAATCGCATTCATCCACAATTAACAATAAATAAAATAATAAAAATAAATAAATAAAATGCGCATACAAAGAAAGTAGGGAGGAAAAATAATTACAACCCATTTTACACACACAATAAAAATAAAAACTAGAAGAACAAAAATTAAATTAAGTTCTAAGGCAAACATAGCAATTCATAAGGCTACTAGTTTGTATGCCTACAATGAATTATTAATTAGTTTGCCCAAAAAATAATTAAAAAAAACCTACAAGAAAAAAGTCAGTATGTAATGAAATATAAATGAACACGACAAAAAATATTTTAATTTGATCAATTTGGTAAATTAAATGGAATGTAAGAACCAACATGCTAATTAAAATAATACAAATCATATCTAATGAAATTCACATGTAACAGACTTATGCCAGCACTCAGAACACAATTGCAATCAAAAGAAAACTAACCAACTCATACACATCAAAATCTGCTACGCCTAAAGACAATCCAAACCACGTAGAGGTGTATGCCTCAGCGCACTGGGGTGGCGCCTCTGTGATGAGGCGTCGCCTCTATACAACTTGATCAAGAATAGAACAATGGCAAACACACAAAAAACCTTATGCAAGTTTTTAGCTGTAAGAATTATCTTAATACTAATTCAATTATCAAAGAAGCAAGGAAATAATCATGTATTCAACATCATATCATCATCACTCTTAAAAATCATGTGAAAATCATTTGGAAAGCAAAAAAAAAATAAAGAAAAGAATTTCAAGGAGAGCCTACTATTGTAGGTTTAGTTTAGCCCCCTGTCTCAGCCCTCAGAAGTGCTTTTAGCAATGTGCTAACAAGTTCGGTACAATGTAAAGTTGGATTCCAAGCCTTCCCTTAAAGCACAAGCAGCCCCTTTTTGAAGCCTCTTTCTTCATGGTTGATTCAGCCATAGAATACCTCTAACACTACCTCTGCTTGTTAAGTTCAAGCAATCTCTAGTGTTCTTTTCATTATACTCACTCAAGCCTAGGGCTGTAAACAAATAGAGCGACTCATGAACCGCTCAGAGCTTGGCTTGTTAAAAGCTCGTTCAAGCTCGTTTGTTAAGTTAAACAAGTTGAGACCGAACTTAATTTTGAGGCTCGTATGATAAACGAATAAAGCTTAAACATTCTAAAGCTCGGCTCATTAAAGCTCACGAACAGTCGCATTAATATGTTCATGAGTCAGTTCATGAACATGCTCGTGAACATACTCGTTTAGGAAGTTTGTGAACAGGCTCGTGAACAAGCTCGTAAACATGCTCAATTAGCAAGTACGTGAACAAGCTCATTTAGAAAGATCGTGAACAAGCTCATGAATAGACTCGTTTAGAAAGTTCATGAACATACTCGTGAATAAGTTCATAAACAAACTCGTTTAGAGAGTTCATGAACATTCTCATGAACAAGTTCATGAACAAACTTATTTAGAGAGTTCATGAACAAACTCATTTAGTGTTAGTTATTTAATTCAATGATATATTATTATTATTATTATTAAGCAGTAGTTTTAAATAAATATTATTTTGAGGAAATTTCAAAAAATAATATGTTTGACTAAACTTCTTTCTTTTATGGTTTGGCCCATTTTAATTTTTCAAAATTAATTTTTATGTTTTCAATTTTGGCCTACATTTCTTTTATCTTTCAAAAGTAATTGTTGTTGCTTTATGTAAAATTTGGACTTCCTTTGTATGCAGCAGAGTGGTGTGGAAAGGAGTGCAAAAAGTAAATTTTTTTCAAAAGCTACTCCTCGCGACATTTTTGCGAGTTTTCTTCATCTGCGAAATAAAGCCAATGTACGGTCCAATAGAGATCGAGCACATCAGCACATGATGATTCGATTGGTGGTGAGTGTTAAAAAGAGAGGCAGGTTTAGATGAAGGGTCTTTGTGATTCTATACGATGCGGGGTTCAAGTTGAGATTACATTATTTGTCTTTTAATTTTTTTATTATGTAAATATATTTTACCTTTTTTCCAAAGAATAAAAATCATTTAATTATTTTTTAACATGTTAATGTTTTTAAGAATAAAACCCTAGCCTCCCTCTAACTTTTCCCTTTTCTTCTTCTTACTTTTCATTTTTGTTAGCATAGGGGTGATTTTTGGCATTTTTTGGCCTAAAATGTGACGCCCTAAAAACATAAACTACATGTGGTACAACAAGAATGCACACATGGCATAAACAACATCTTACATAAAGCATAATAAAATTTTCAATAAAGATACTTTTATATACCAACAACTCATGTATATACATATAAAGCATTGCACACATGCTTGTCTAGTATAATACACATAACTATAAAAATTAACTTATACACACAATAATAAAATAATATGCCAAAATGCATATAAAGGATGATAGTCGGATACACCATAGCTCGATTCGGCCCACCTAAAGACTCAGACGCAAACTTCAAGCCCTTTTGTCTAATCAAGCCCTAAAAATTTCAACAGTAAAGGGGTGAGCTTGCAACTCAATAAGTAACTACGAATACAGTTGCATACATACACCAAATATATAAGAATTATGTCTTAAAGAAGCCATAATCACTTATATATAGCAATATAACAATGATCATAAAGTCACAAAACCGTTGGCACTATATCGAGTGCGCACGAGTGTCCAAATGAAAAAGAAATAAGTAAGCAATAGAATATCAAACTCTAAAAGAGAATCTTAAAGACAGATTGAACTCTAACTCAAAATATGGAAGTTGTAGAGGACTCCTTAAAGTTTCTCTAGCATCAAACCACGCTTCATTTGGAGCTCAATAACTCGAGTTATGGTCAAAATATAATAATTCTACATTTAAGCTGTGCATGGCCGTGCAAGAAATGTGCACGACCGTGCCTAAGACTTGATTTTACACTTCTGCGCACGCATGACCGTGCCAAAATGGCACATGGTCATGCTTGATTTGGAATTTTTTCCCTTGGATGCGTATGGGCGTGCACCCCCCTGCATGGCCGTATGTAAAAGTGGCATGGCCATGCCAAAATCCTGAATTTAAATCCCACATATGCACGACCATATTTCAACACCACATGGCCGTCTAACAACCTGAATAACATTCAAAACATCACAACAAGATATCCAAGCATCAAAACTAACATGTTAGTGCCTCCAATACATCAAAGCACACCATTTAACTAATATACAATCATAATCCTCACATTCAATCCTATTCCACACATAAGTCTAATCACAATGCAAAATGCATGATTATGCAAGTTAGTATCTGGATAGACCTTTCCTCACACATTACCTCGCACTTAGTCTCATGGCTATATTCCTCACATATTTCAATAACATTTAAATGGCCATTAGTAAGATTATCCACCCGGCTCAGTCTTACTTCTCACATGGATAGCTATACGCCCAGCTCAGCTTTCCCAATACACACAATATTTTATTATCACGTAAATGGCCATTAGTGAGACTATCTGTCCAGCTCAATCTTACTTGGGTAGATATACGCCCAGCTCAGCTTGCCCATCTCACAATCACACAATTTCCTCACTTTCCTCATATATTTCACCCTCAAATGAAATATCACACAATCCACACAACACAATAAAATTCCATCTGTTACATCTCAACAAGCCATTATAACAACCATTCATTAAAATACCATCATTTAACCATATCCTCATCATAATTTCAATACATAAAAAGTGGAATGAGTTCCACATCATATTCACCAATCCAAATATGCATTCCATTCCATCAAAGGAATACACAGCAATACACATAAGAAACTAGCATATGTATTCATAGTACTTACCCCCATATGCTTCCACTCCAAAATGAGTCTTTTCTTCAATGATGAGTGCTTTCTTTCCCCTTATCAATCCCTACATAATTTCATATATCAATTCAACAAGCAAACATTGAATATCACTCTAACCTCACAAAGTGCACAAATTACTCAAAGTTCAACAAGACCTAAACATACACATACAAGTCTAATAACCCCAAATTGCTACCACAGCTAGGTTTATATGTCTATAATAAATTTCAATTGGAATCACTCAATTAGAACATATGTGGAATTAATTATGAATTTTATAATCCATTCGGCCAAAACAGGGTACTCACATGGGCAAGAAAATTTTTGGCCTTATAGACTCCTTTAAACAACAAAATCAGCTCAAACCCAAAACATAGAAAATGTAAAGAACTCTCTGAAGTTTCTAGGGAGTCCAACCTTACTTAAATCAGAGCTGTAAAGCTTAAGATGTGGCATAAACAAGAGGACTGAAAAATAAAGAGGCAGAACACGAATTTGACAACCAATAAACTTAATTTAAATCAACATAATACACAAGCAAAGCTTACCAAATTAAAGCTTCAATAAAAGATAGGCCTCCTAGAGCTTCTTAATCTTCTAGTTAGATAGCCAACACAAGATCAAACTCTCTCCCAATAATCAAGAACACTCTCTTATCTTTTTCTTCCAATTCTCTACACTCCCCACACATACATACACACACATATACATATTAACTATCAACCAACCCCAAGCCAACAAATTACACCCCAAAGTCTTTAATATTTAATGCCCAACTAATATCAATAAATGCTAATTTATCAACAAAGCAACAATATAATAATACTCTAATATAATAATCAAATATCACTAAAATTGCATCTAAGCCCCTTAATGAAATGGGTATATTATACTATACTCCGCAACTTTCAATTGTGACATTCAAACCCCAAACTAAACTTACAATTAGGCCCCTCTCTACTACATACACATTCCCATACTAAAACATATACCACAATTGAACTCTATATGCCTTGAATTCATAATGCATGAACAGTGCATCTAAAATATGGGTGTTACAGTTCCCTCTTTATAAAAATTTCATCCCCTAAATTAATAACTTACCATTTCTCAAAAATAGATATGGGTATTTCTGTCTCATGTGTTCCTCTACCTCCCAGGTTGCTTCTTTAGGTGAATGATAACTCCATTTCACCTTCACTATTGGGATTTCTTTATTCCTTAATTTCTTCACTTTTTGATATAGAATGTCCATCGGTTCTTCTACATATGTCAATCCCTCGGATATCTCTATTTTGGGCTCTTGTATCACATGACTTGGATTCGATCTATACCATCTCAACATAGATATATAGAATACATCATGTATTGAAGATAATTCTCTTGGAAAAGCCAATTTGTACTCCAATGGTCCCACCTTCTCCAAAATTTCATATGGTCCCACATATCTTAAACTTAAATTTCTTTTCTTACCAACTCTTAAAATGCTCTCCATGGTGATACTTTCAAAAAGACTTTCTCACTAACTTGATAATCCATCTCCCGGCAGTGTCGATCTGCATAGCTTTTTTGACGATCTTGTGCCGCTTTCAAACATTTCTTGACCACTTAAATTTTATCTACCGTTTCTTGTACCAAATTCGGACCTTCAAGTTACCTCAAGCCTTCAACATCCCAACATATTGGGCTTCTATACTTTCTCCCATATAAGACTTCATAAGGCGCCATTCCAATGCTAGAATGATATCCGTTATTGTAGGCAAATTCTAACAATGGTAAGTGGTCATCCCAATTGCCCTTAAACTCCAACGTACAGGCTCTCATCATATCTTCAAGTGTTTGGATCGTCCTTTCTGACTGACCATCTATTTGCGGATGAAAAGTAGTAGAAAAATGCAACTTTGTCCCCAAACCTTTTTGCAAACTCTCCCAAAAATAGGAATTAAATCTTGGATCCCTGTCGGACACAATGGATAAAAGAACTCCATATAGCCTCACAATCTCTGTAATGTACAAAGAAGCTAACTTGTCTAAGGAATCGCTTATTTGTATCGGTAAGAAATGAGCCAACTTGGTCAACCGATCAACACTCACCCATACCGCCTCATATATTCAAAAAGTACGAGGCAGTCCAATCATAAAATCTATAGTAATCTTTTTCCACTTCCATTCTAGTATTGCCAAAGGACGCAGTTTCCCCGTAGGAGCTTGATGTTCGGCATTTACTTGTTGACAAGTCAAACATCTTGCAACATACTCAGCTATATCTCTTCATCGCTGGCCACTAATAAAATGGCTTCAAATCTTGATACAATTTCGTACTACCGGGATGCATCACGTATGGAGCAGTATGTGCTTTATTCATTATTTGCTTCCTTAATTCATCGCTATCCGGAACACACACTCGCTTCCTAATCATCAACATACCATCCTCCCTCAGGGTAAATTGCGTATTGTGTCCTGCTTCTACCTTATCCTCCATCCTCTTCAAGTAGGCATCTTCCATTTGAACATCTCGTATTTGATCCTCCAATGTTGGTTTAATTTGTAACACCGCTATTAAGTGGTCTACTTCAACATCAAATGAGACATTCATTGCTCGTAGAGCCACTAAATTACCCATATCATGACAAATCAATCCAGCAGTGTACTCTTCAGTCTTGCGACTTAAAGCATCTGCCACTACATTTGCCTTTTCTGGATAATATTCGATAGTGCAATCATAATCCTTCAATAATTCCATCCATCTTTGTTGTCTCAAGTTTAATTTCTTCTGAGTAGGAATATAATTCAAGCTTTTATGGTCGATGAAGATAAAGAAGATCTCTCCATATAAGTAATGTCTCCAAGTCTTCAAGGCATGAACAATGGCGGCTAACTCCAAATCATGTGTCGGATAGTTCATTTTATGAGGTCACAATTATTGAGATGCATAGGCTATCACCCTTCCACTTTGCATAAGCACACAACCCAATCCTTATCCTAAAGTGTCAGTATAAACCACAAAGCCTCCATTACCAGTTGGTAATGTTAAAACAGGAGCCATGATAAGGATTTCTTTCAACTTTTCAAATCTCCGTTAACATACTGAATTCCATTGATATGAAGTGTTTTTCTTCAACAAAGTCATCAGTGGTTTAGCAATAACTGAAAAATCTATCACAAATCTTCTGTAGTAACCGGTTAAACCTAAGAAACTTTGAATTTTCATTACACTTCTAAGTGCTTGCCACTCTAAAATAGCTTTAATCTTAGACGGATCCGGTTGTACTCCTTCTTTAGACACAATGTGGCCAAGGAAGGCAATCTTCTCCATCCAGAACTCATACTTACTGAATTTAGCATACAATTACTTCTCCCGAAGTATATGTAAAACTTTCCAAAGATGCTTCTCATGCTCCTCCCAACTTGATGAATAAATGAGTATATCATCTATAAACATAATAACAAACTAATCCAGATATCGCTGAAAAGTCTTGTTCATCAAGGACATAAAGGCTACCGGTGCATTTTTTAACCCGAATAGCATAACAAAAAACTCAAAGTACCTATATCGGGTTCTAAATGCTATCTTTAGAATAGAACTTTCCGTTACTCGAAGTTGCCAATATCCGAATCTCAAATTAATCTTTGAAAATACCGAAGCATCCTTCAACTAGTCAAGCAAATCGTCAATTCTGGGCAACAAATATTTGTTCTTTACTGTGATCTTATTTAATTGCCTGTAGTCGATACACAATCTCATACTTACATCTTTCTTTCTTATAAACAACACTTATGCTCCCCATGGTGAAATGCTTGGCCTAACAAACCCTTTTTCTAGTAATTTCTCTAATTATTTTTTAATTCCTTCAACTCTAGTGGTGCCATCTGGTATGGTGTAATTGATATTGGTACAGTTCCTGGTATAGTCTCAATCTTGAAATCTACTTCTCGATGTGGTGGCAAACCCAGTAATTCATCTAGAAATATGTCCGAAAAGTCTCTAACAATTGGTATATCCAACATTTTTGGACCAACCTTTACCGTATCAATGATGCTAGCCAAAAATGCTTCACACCCATCTCTAATTAATTGAAAAGCCGTTGTAGTAGAAATAAGACAAGTAGGAATAATCTTTCTCTCTCCCACTAACACCATTTTTCTTTATCTCGGAATCTCTATCACTATTTCCTTTGTATAACAATTAATAATGGCATGGTATCTAGACAACTAATCCATCCCCAAAATCACATTAAACTCTTATAATTTGATGACTATTAAATCTGCATACAAAGTCATATCATCAACTACTATAGGGCATGATCTACCTACCCTATTCACGACTACTACAGCACCGGCTGACATAGATATAACTATGTCATGCTCTAATGATTCAATAGTACTATGGACTCTTAATGCAAATTTATTTGATATAAATGAGCATGTGGATCCAGGATCTATTAACATAAATACATTAAGTCCAAGAATAGTATAAGTACCCATCACTACATTCGGTGCATTGGGAGCTTCTTATCTGGTAATAGTATACACTTTAGCTTGACTCGGGTTCTGACCAATTGATTCGGTCAGTGTTGAGGTACTCGCTCCACTTCCTCTTCCACGACCTCTACTTCTATTTGCTTGTAAAAAATTTTCTCCAGCACTATTTTGTATTGACATTTGAGATCCTCCAACACCTATCCACAATAGACGTTCCCTCATGAAATGACTCGGTTGATTGCAATGGTAACATACACTAGGTCTTGAACCCTAACATTCCTTAGAATGAAATCTACCACATTTATTGCATATTAGAGTTGACATGCCACTTGTAGATCTCCCTCTAGCAACATTTCTTCGAGTATCCACTCTTCCACTCCCTCTTATAAATGTAATCCCTGATGATTGGCTAGGTCGACTTGGTCCACGTCTTCTAAAGCTTCCTCTTTGAAACCCAGCACCCCGGAAAGATGATCCACTGTTGGTTCTGAAGTGGTAAATACACTAGTTACTCTCCTCCTTTTTGCCTCTAATGCATTCCTCTCCAATATAATTTCCTCCGCTTGATATACCGTCTTAAGTAAATCCTTATAAGTCAGAGGTTTGATCGCAATCCTTTTTCGGATCTCAAGAGTTAAGCCTCTTTCAAATTTATCTCTTTTCAACTCATCAGTTGCCACTTTTTTGGGTGCATATTTTGACAATCTCATAAACTGGACCTCATAGTCTGCGACAGATAATTCATCTTGCTTCAAATTGAGGAATTCAAGCTTCTTTCTGGCTTTATACATGGGTCTTATCTGTAAATTCCTTTAAAAAGTCTACCCAAGTTAAAGTTGCCGGTACATCTCCACTTTTCGGAATGGTTTCCCACTAATCAAGTGCATCTAACTCAAATAGCGATACTGTGTAGCTCACCTTCTTCTCAGTTGTACATTCAATTTGGTTTAACACTCTTTCTATGTTTCTTAGCCACTCTTCTACCACCATTGGATCGGTGGTCCCCGTAAAAATCTTTGCACCTTGTTTTCTGATCTTCTCATAATGGTCATCCAAAGCACTATCTGCTGGTTTTTAAGTCACCTCCCTCATAATCTGAACAAATTCCTATATAAATACAGGATATGCAGCATGTGCAGGAGGAGGTTGAGGTTATAATTGTGTAGGTGCATCAATATAATGTATTAGTGTTTGACCATGTATAGACTCTGATGACTCCTTTGGGCTGATAAGTAGAGCTTAATGTCCTTCCATCCTGACATATGCAACACACATCAACTATTGATCACCTATAATTTATGCATGATATGCTATGAATGCACATGTTATCCTATCCTAAGGGAATCTAATTCCCACTTTGATACCACTAAATGTGACACCCTAAAAACATAAACTACACGTGGTACAACAAGAATGAACATGTGGCATAAACAACATCTCAGATAAAGCATAATAAAATTTTCAATAAAAGATACTTTTATATACCAACAACTCATATGTACATACATACCAAGCATTACACACATGTTTGTCTAGTATAATACACATAACTACAAAAATTAACTTATACATACAATAACAAAATAATATGCCAAAATGCATATAAAGGATGATGGTCAGATACACCATAGCACAATTTGGCCCACCTAAAGACTCAGACGCAAACTTCAAGCCCTTTTGTCTAATCAAGCCCTGAAAATTTCAACAGCAAAGGGGTGAGCTTACAACTCAGTAAGTAACTACGAATACAGTTGCACACATACACCAAACATATAAGAATTATGCCTTAAAGAGGCACATAATCACTTATATAAAGCAATATAACAATGATCATAAAGTCACCAAATCGTTGGCACTATATCGAGTGCGCACGAGAGTCCAAATGAAAAAGGAGTAAGTGAGCAATAGAATGTCAAGCTCTAAAAGATAATTTTAAAGATAGATTCAACTCCAACTTAAAATATAAAAGTTGTAGAGAACTCCTTAAAGTTTCTCTAGCATCAAACCACACTTCATTTGGAGATCTATAACTCAAATTATGGTCAAAATATAATAATTCTACATTTAAGCT
>CATIWO010140117.1:0-15918 GCA_949673435.1 Macaranga tanarius | reverse complement strand
GATATATATATATATATATAAAAGTTATATTCCAAGGGTTGTAACTCTTCCAAGAGTTACAATTCTATTTAATTAACTTTATATTATAATAAACAATAATATAAATAAATAGAATATAAATAGAATAATTATTCGGTTCGGTTCAATCCGTCATGGGCGAACCCGACCTGAATTCCAACATCGCCCACTCGCACATGACGAGTATGACCCTCATTGTGAAAATCTTTGCAATTTAAAACACAACACTTTCATACTAGTAAACGGGTCGTGCGACCTAGCGAGCAAACCTGCATTTTGGGAGCTTATAACTATGCATCTGTTAGGAATAACATAATTGCTCAATCCTAAAATATATTATAATTAGATAATTATTCTCGCAGTACCCTGGACTTGTCTCTTGAGTTGCATTAACATCCTTAATCTCTCAAAAATAAAGTATACCAAACTTCGTAACTACACGTAGTATTCATGATCAAGTCCTACTTTTAAAAGTGACGAGATCAGCTGGCCAATGAATACTTTAGACAAAGTCTTCCTTTTCCACTCGATATTCTACAATTCACACATAGATACTTTTCTAGTCATGTCCCACAGATCGAATCATCCATGACCATAGGTAAACATGCTAAGCTAGCAAACACCATATACAAACCATAAAATAACAGCAAAAAGTATAAGGGTACTTATTTGAGATTATTATTAACCTTATGGTCTTACACAGTGGAGAAGTAGAGATTCATTCTCCCACTACCATCTTGGTCGAATAAGCACACATGGTATGAATCATGTGCTACAATATTATCCTTTTGATGTCCAATAAATACTGTACAGATCTTAGTTCAGTCATTATCTAACAACTAACCTGAATTCTCAAAGTTCTCACATATAGCAGGTTAAAATCGAGAACTCATATCTGGCTATCATAGGATATTTGGATGGGGTAATCTAAATTAGTTGTTGTCATATTTACAACCTCATCTCATCTCTTATAAGGCGATATACCTAACATTTTGTCTCATCTCTACTCGCTATCTTAGCGATAGAGGCGATTGCTTATGTGAGAAAGCCAATCTAAAACCTGTGTGACATCTTGCTATCAAACTTTAAGCACATGTATAATCTTGATGTGTATATATTAAGAACATAAAATTAAAGAAATTCAGGAAAAATATAACAATCACTTGCATTAATTGTATAGTACATAATTTTGACAATAACGAAAAACATATATTCTATATTCTACGTAATCCAAGAGCATTTACATGAGCAAGAAACACATCTCTTGGAATAGGCTTAGTAAGAGCATCAGCCACCATATGATGTGTAGAAATGTACTGTACAGATATCTCTCGTCTAGAAATGATATCTCTAATATAGTTGTACCTTATATCAATATGTTTGGTTTTACTATAAAATTTGGGATCTTTTGAAAAAGCTATTGCTGCTTGATTATCACAATAAACTGTAACAGCATTATTATCATTTTAAATACCCAAATTCATAAAAAATCTTCTTAACCAAATAACTTATTACACAGCAGCCGAACATGCAATAAATTTAGCTCCCATAGTCGATAAAGCTATACAAGTCTGCTTCTTACAACTCCAAGAAATAGCGCCTTTATTAAGTAAGAAGATATATCCTGAAGTAGACTTGCGTTGATCAAGATATCCTCCCCAATCAGCGTCAGAGTAACCAATTAGACGCAAGTTTGATCCTTGATAACACAAACAATAGTCCATAGTCCCTTTAAGATATTTTAATATCCTTTTCACAGCTTTCTAATATTCTCTTCTAGGATTTGATTGATACCGACTAACTAGGCCAACAGCAAAATATATATCCGGGCAAGTGCACAACATAGCATATATAAGACTTCTGACAGTACTATAATATGGTATAGTTTACATTTCTCTTTATTCTTATGGACTTTTAGAGCACATATTAA
Organism: Macaranga tanarius; assembly: GCA_949673435.1. NCBI lineage: Eukaryota > Viridiplantae > Streptophyta > Magnoliopsida > Malpighiales > Euphorbiaceae > Macaranga > Macaranga tanarius. The sequence goes on along the minus strand of CATIWO010140117.1, from coordinate 13,970 downwards.
GACTTAAAGTCTCTCCTTTTGATACAAGAGTATCCACAGGCTTGCAACTACTCATATGAAAATGTTCAAGAATCTTTTTGATATAATTTTCTTGTGACAAAGTTAAAAGCTTTTTAGAACGATTTCTTTTAATTTTAACTCTCAAAATGTAGTGTGCTTTACCCATATTTTTTATATCAAAATTTATAGACAACCAACTTTTAATAGTCAACACAAATTTCTTGTCATTCGTAGCTATCAAAATATCATCAACATAAAGAGATAGAATTGTAAACTTATCATCAAATCTTTTAACATAAACACAGTGATCTTCCTCTATTATTTTGAAATTATAAGTCAAAATAGCTTTATAAAAATGAAGATACCACTGTCTGGATGATTGTTTAAGGCCATATATGGATTTATTGAACTTACAAACTTTATGCTCTTGGCCTTTAACTACAAACCCTACAGGTTATTCCATATAGATTTCTTCTTCTGGCTCTCTATTAAGAAAAGCTGTTTTAATATCCATTTGATGCAATTTTAAATCCATATGAGTTACGATAGCAAGAATTAGGCGAATTGAGTTAAACCTGACTACATGTGAAAAAATTTCCTCATAGTCTATACCCTCTTGTTGAGTATAACCTTTCGCCACCAGACGCGCTTTATATCTATCAATGGAACCATCTCCCTTTCGTTTAAGTTTGAGAATCCATTTGTTCCCAATTGCCTTACGCCCCAGCGGTAAATTAACCAAGGTCCAAACTTGATTTACTTTCAAAGATTCCATTTCATCTTCCAATGCAACTTTCTATTTTTCTTTAGCAGTACATTCAAGTACCTTTTTAGCAGTTCTAAGTTCATCATCATCAGAGGGAGTAACAATATATGCCTCATTTTCAATTGCAAAACATCTTTTAGGAATTTTAGGACGTGTACTTATTCTTAATTGAGGATCATTGTTATTTTCACCAATTAAAATTGCATTTGCAACTTCATCTCTCCCACTCAATTGAGATGGTGGAAGTAATTCATGTGAATTATCTTCGTTAAGAATAGGCTCCCACTCAATTGGATAAGCCTCTTGTTCGTCTTCCATCTCATATAGATGAGAATTTTTGTCAATATTACCCTATTTAGGAAAATCATATTCAAGAAAAATGACATCACGTGACTCAATTTCAGTTACCCTTCCATCAGAATCCTCACCTACACAAACATATCCTTTTGAGTTCTCATAATATCTTATAAAGATACATTTCTTCCCTCGTGGTCCTAACTTGCCAAATTTATTGGAAGTATCATGAACATATACTGTAGATCTCTACAGATCATTTAAATTTAGCTTTCTTCCTGACCATAACTCATAAGGAGTAGAGGAGACCGACTTGGAAGGTACACGGTTAAGAATAAAAGTTACGGTCAATAAAGCATCTCCCCAACATTGAATTGGAAGATTGGCTTATGCCATCATTGACCTAACCATTTCAAGCAAGGTTCTATTTCTACGCTCGGCAACACCATTTTTTTGCGGAGTTCTGGGAGTTGTTAATTATCTAACAATACCTTTTTCTTCACATAATTTCTTAAATTGTTCAGAGAGATACTCCCTTCCTTGATCAGTTCTTAATGCTTTTACTTTCTTATCTAATTGATTCCAACTTCATTTAAAAATTTTGTAAAATAATCTAATGCTTCATATTTGTGAGATATCAAGTAGATATAACTAAATCGAGTGTAGTTATCTATAAAGGTAATAAAAATATAAAGCACCATGCCTTGCTTTAACACTCATTAGTCCACAAATGTCTGAATGAATAAGTTACAAAGGATACTCAGCTCTAGTGCCCTTACCAAAAGGTTTTCAGCTTGCTTTGCCTTATAAACAATGTTCACAAGTAGGCAATACAAATTTCATGTTTGATCCTAAGAGACCATCACGATCAAGTCTATTCATTCTATCTTGCCCAATATGCCCTAATCGAGCATGCCACAAACTAGCATCCATATTATCATTGCTAGACTCAGTAAGTAAAGAAAAACAAATATTATAATGTGTGTCTAAAACCATAAATCCATCAAAAATATGTCCACAACCATAAAATGCAGTTCTATCAGTATTTCTTACATAATTATCATTAAAATACAAATTATATCTTAATCTTAAAAGAATAAGTACAGAGACCAAATTTCATCGAATCATTGGAGCATAAAGAACATCGTGTAGGTATAGAACCCGACCACCTTGCAAATCCAATTTGCATGTTTCAATTCCTTTTACTTCAGCTTTATTATTTGTACCCACATAAAGATATTTTGTTCCACTTGAAATTTGACAAAAATCCACAAATGCAATTCTATCTCTAGCTATGTGGTCTGTTGCCCCTGAGACTACAATCCATAAAGGAGCGAATTCAGTAAGCAAAACCGTACTAGAAATATAAATTTCTGAAACATAATGATAAGAAGGTAATAAGGATAATACCTTTTTAGGCTCAGTGCATTCACGAGCAAAATGACCCATATTACCACAATTGTAATAAGTCATTTTTGTCTTATCCTTCTTTCCATCGTGTTTCTTTGGATGCTTGTGTGAGTTCTTGCCTTACTTTGGTCCTTTGTTAATCTTTACCATCTTATTGGCTTTCTATTTGTCAAAATTTCTTTTTTGTTTAAAACCAAAAATATTGTTGGGACTTGATGCATCTATATATATTTGTGCATCAAGTTTAGCCGCCTCAAGGCGCTTATCCTCAAGTTCCAAATGGCAAGCAATGTCAACAAAAGTCTTAATATTCTCATTATGAGTCATATTGACTTTCATATGCTCCCAACTTGTAGGTAAAGATTGAATCACGACTTGAACTTGTTGCTCTTCAGTGAGGTTATGTCCAGCGGATTTCAATTCCACTATCATATTTGACATGTCCCTCAAATATTGTTTCATAGGCTTATTTAGGACTTTCTTATATGTGTCAAATTTGATAGTTAACTGTCTAAGTTTAGAGACAGAAATTCCTCCAAACTTTTCCTTTAGAGCGAGCCATATAGCATGAGCAGTTGGAAAATGCTGATGCTCAAAAACTAACTCATCGCTCATGGAACTTATTAAAATTCCTTTGGCAGTAGAATTCTTTTTTTTCTAAGCATTATGCGTGGCCATATCACGTATATATTATTTACTATTCCCCTCACGATCTTGAGGCTCATTCATGACATTAGTAATAGCCTCTAGAGTATCTTGTTCCTCCAGGACATATTGCATTTTAAAATGCCAAATGTTATAATTATCACCATTTAGCTTCTCACCCTCATTCAACTCAGCAATAATATTTTTTGTTGCCATAGTTAATCACAAACTACATAAAAATGTAAGTGATAATATTATATTAATATACACATCACAATTTGTTACAATTTCAATATTAAATTATAAAAGTAAATATTGTAAGATGAGAAAGTTCACTATGTTTCCAATTATCATGTGCTGTATATTTAAGCGCGACATATTCCTTAAACATATTAAGGAAAGAATAAAAGAAATATTAGACAGTTAATAAATCTCAAGCTAACACGTATATACAAAATGCATATAGACCCATAATATGAACTCAATATACAATCATATATCAAATGATATATATAGGGGTTCTCCTTAATTTTTTTTAAAAAAATTTTCAAGGCTGGAATCATATTTTTCGGATATACATACAATTTATTATGAATTTTTCAATAAAAATTCAATTAAAAAATTATATTTTAATTAATAAAATAACTTAAAAATTAATTTTTATACTTACAAAAATTAATTTTCTCCCACTCGACTTCAACTCCATTAAATATCAATATTAGAAAATTTCTAATATTTATTCAGAACTTTTCTTAATAAAAAAAAAATTTATTTTAAATTTTCTTTTACTCAAAAATAAATTGAAAAATAAATAATTTAATTATCAGAAAAATTATTTTAATATATATTTACAAAAAATATGGAGTCCAGTGGTGGCGGCAGAGTCAAAAACCGCCGCTTGTATTTGACGCACGCGCCCCCACGCGCCGCTCACGCGCATGGGGCTATTTTGACTGGCTGCAAACAGCAGCCAGATGACTTTCACTCGCGCGCGTGGGGCGTGCAAGCTATGCGCTACCTTGGAGATAGATTCTGTCTCTGAAAAATTATTTAAAAAAAAAATTATTTTTGTTTATTCATTATGTATAATGTAATGTGGCGTGCATGTCATATAAAAGCGGAATTTATTTTTACACAATCATCATAGTAGCCATAATTCACCAGAAGCACCACATTATAGTTATTTTGGAAAGTTTACTGGATTGAACAAAAAAAAAATTATTGAGACATCGAAATAGAAAAAATAGAAAAGTTCAATCGCTAAAAATGTAATTATGCCTTATTTCATTGAACAAGGACTGAATATATGTACATTGAGCAAATAGTAACAAAAAAAAAATGTAATATTTTTACTATCCTAAACTAGAATATTTACATTAAAAATTAAAGATTCTATAGCTAGCAAATCATTGATTAGAATCTTTCCTTATTAGAATACATTCTCTAAAAATAGGTTTTCACTAAGATACAAATATTTGTATTTATATAAATGAAATTAAAATTTTAATTATTTTTATATTTCAATACATGTAAACTATTTCAATGGTTATAATTAAATAAATTTTAATTTAATAGTCTTATTTTTATTTGTATATATATAAATATTTGTACTATAGAAAGACTCCTAAAAATAAGAATTTTCCTATTTTTAATATGTTCGGTTTTCCCTCTTTGTTAGACTGAATCGGTTCAATTTTTTCGGTCTGGTTTGAATTTTGCTCACCGCTAATACCAGTTAATTATTAATCACTTTATCTGACTTTATCAAAGATAGAGGAACAACTTTTCATATAAACTATTTTTCATTTTTTCTAAACTCCTTTTCAAGACTTTATCAAAGATAGAGGGACAACTTTTCATATAAACTATTTTTGATTTTTTCTAAACTCCTTTTCAATTAACTCATTATTTTATCTATATCATTACTGTGGTTCCTCATCCCTAGATATTGGTAGGAAAGGAATGGCAACCGGGCGGATCAAGGGCAGATTATGATATTTTTGTTCCCGCACCGTAATTTGTATATTTTTCTTCGATCCCGTCCCATGACCCGTCGAGGTATGAAAATCATCTCCCATCTCCGTCCCGTTGAAAAATTAATATACCCGTCCCCGCCCTATTACGTTAAATCATTATTAATTTTTTTGGTTTGATTTGTATTCTATTATAATTCAAGAAATAATACAAATAATCTATATAAATTTCAACAAGTATAAATATAATTTAAAACATCATAAAAAAAAAAAAGTATATATATACTATTAACAAGTTCATAACAAAATACAATTAATATATAATCCACTATATTTTTGTAACTATTTCTGGTCCAAAATATACAATTCATAATACTATAATTTTACTATTTTTGCAACTAAAAAAAATATAATGTATAAATATAATTTAACTATAAATAATTAATATAAAATATCAGTGTATATATATATAATATATAAATATAATTTTACTACAAATATATAATATGAAATCAGTATATATATATATATATATATATATATATATATCGGGGCGGGGTATATTAAATACCGACCCCGCCCCGTCTCCGATAATTTTAATTCCGGATTACCTCGAGACCCGATCCAAAACTCAGTCAAATATTAAAAAATCCACCCCGTTTAGATTGAATCGGGTCGGTAACCCGCGGGTTCGGAATTTTTTACCATTCCTAGAGATTGGTGAGTGAAAGAAATCATATGTGTAATTATTTATTCACTATTTATGTAAAAAAAAATTACTTTTCATCTCGGTATCATAAAATTAGATATTTACTTATTGTAATTCTAATTATATTTTTATTGATCTTATTTATACTTCTTCTTTTTTTAATCATATTTATACTTCTTTTTGTGTAAATTAGAGCAACTATTTATAAAATAGGATTTTCTTTATTATGAAATTTTTATTCAAACACTATATTACATAAAATCAATGTTTATGCAAAACTAATTATAGCATTAACTCTATTATTTCTTTTTGTCCCTCATGAATAGTTCAAGTGGTTAAAGGTGTGGATATCAAAGATAGAGATTAAGATTTGAATATCAAACACCAATTTAATTAACATTCATCAAACACCAATTTTATTAACAACATTTTTCATTGATCATTACCATATTCCAATACAACTGATTGATAAAATACAACAAAATACAGTATACACAGGGGTGGAACTACATAGAGCATTGAAAGCCCCCCAAAATTTTTTAATGTTAAATAGGTACATATAAATTTTAAGACAAAAAAAAATAGTATTTGCCCCCCTGAAATTTATGATATTATTATGTCAACCCCCCTTACTTTTACTAAAAATTCATCATAACTTCAATCTATTATAATATGTACCCCAAATTATCATTTCTAGTTCCGCCCCTGAGTATACATAATTTATACTAGAAAATTACACCGAAATTGACTAATAAAATATATAGTTAGTACCATGACCATCTCAATTCACTTGATTATAATTACAACTACCAAAGTGACGCCCAAAAACATAACCAAAATACGTGGCTATTAACAACAAGCACACGTAGCAATAACAAAAATCTCACATAAGGCACAATGATAAATCTCTATAAAAGATACTTGTATAAATACCAAAACTCATATGTACATAAATGTTCAGTATTTCATAAATGCTTGTCTAAGTATTACACAATAGTACTAAATATAAGGCTACAATGTACACACAATGCCCAAAATGATATGCAGGAGGAAGGTTGAATACACCAAAACTCGCTTCGGCCCACCTAAAACTTAGATGCAAGCTTCAAGCCTTTAATCTAATCAAGTCCTGAAAAGATTCAACAGCAAATGGGTGAGCTTGAAATTCAATAAGCAACTACGAATACAGTTGCACATATAAATCAATCACATAAGTAAAAGTGGATAGAACAAACTAACCAATAATATAAATACCAAATAAGGATCATAATAGAGTCTTACAAACCTCTATTAAGTCTATATACGATCACCAGGTAGTTCTCTTAACAATGGCACTACATCGAGTGCATATAAGAGTCCAAAATGAAGAATGAGTAAGTGAGCAATAAAATGTCAAGCTCAATTAGAGAATTTTAAACATATATTCATCTCAAACTCAAAATATGAAAGTTGTAGATGACTCTTTAAAGTTTATTTAACATCAAACCTTACTACATTTAGAGCTCTATAGCTCAAGTTATAGCCAAAATACTGAGACAAAAGTGTGCTAAAGGAAGGCTGACTCGACACACTATGCCGAGTTGGCACCCCGAGTCATAGGTACGACTCCGCACCCGGTTGCCGAGTTGGTACAAACGCGCAGAGGCATGACCCTATTGACTATGTCGCACTCTTTCGGCCATAACTTCCTCTACCGAACTTAGATTCAAATGATTCAAGAGACTATGAAAAGCTATTTGAGAGGCTACAACTTTCATGAATATACCTGGACTTAATTCATTTGTATGGATTAACGAAAATGCCCTTGAAATGACTAGTAATGTCAAAGCACATGAATATAATTCACTTCAAGCCATAACCATACATTCTAAACACATCATTCCACATCAAAACATCCATTAACACACAATATCAATCATTCACACTTAAAGAGCATCCACATCCATTATTTATATTTGAACATTCCATCACCCATTCATATATTATCTCATTCAGAAGTATAATGTAAATCACCACACCAATTAGTATCTATATAATCACATTCAACAATATATTTGGTACTCATAACTAAATTCACAATATTTCAAGAGTTCACACATTCATGTTTTATTCTCACTGTGTATTATCCAGTCGAATTCATCCTCACATTCAATTCATATCCAATATGTGTGTAAATATGGTGCAATGATGCATATTTATGCAAGTTAGTATCCAGATAAACCTTTCCTCACATAATTTCCTCACACTTAGCCTCATTGGTTATTTTCCTTACATTTTCAATATTAAATAAATGGCCATTTTGGGTAGCTATATGTTCGGCTCAGCTTGCCCATCTTACATATCATTTTAATAACAATTAAATGGCTATTAGTGAGACTATCCACTCGGCTCAGTCTCACTTCACATGGGTAGCTATATGCCCGGCTCAGCTTGCCCATCTCACAATTACACATTCTCACATTCCTCATATTCCTCACATATCACACTTTCGTGTGAATCACAATACAATAAAATTTAATGCAATTGCATATTTATGAATTATCACCACAATATTTCATCATATTTCTAATCATGCTCATATTTCCAACATCACAATATCATTCCATGCAATTGCATCTCAACAAAGCATTATCATAATATATCACTAATATTCCTTTCATGATCATAATCCATTTCTTATAGTCACCACATAAATATACATAATATATTTCCATACAATTACATTTCAATAATGCCACTATAACCATAACTCATCAACATTCTATCCATACTCATTTTCATAGTCTTCCACAAGCACAAATAGAATGTTAATATTGCATATATATATATATATATATATATATATATATATCAACATTTACTAATATTCTCAATACATAAAATGGTGGAAACTCATTCCCCCATTATATTCACCAATCCATTTATGCATTCAATTCCAATAAAGGAATACACAATAATACACATAAGAAAATGAGCATATATACACAACGTGTATTCATAGTTACTTATCTCCAAATGCTTCCACTCCAAAAAGAGTATTTCTTCCAATGTTGAGTACTTTCCTTTCCTTTGTCAACTCCTACATATAATCATCCATCAAATTTACAAACAAGCATAACATTTCACCCTAAGCTCACAAAGTGCACTAAAATGCTCAATGTTCAATAAGACCTAGACACACACACACAAGTCCAATAACTCTAAAATTGTTACTAAAGCTAGGGTTATATGTCAAAAATAAATTTCAATTGGAATCACTCAATTAGGACATGTGTGAAATTAATTATAGATTTTACAATCCAACCGGTCAAAACAGAGCACTCATAGGAGCAAGAAAATATCCGGCCCTATTGACCCCTTTAAACGATAGAATTAGTCCAAACCCAAAGTATAAAAAATGTAAAGGACTCTCTGAAGTTTCCAAGAAGTCAACTTTGTACCAATCAGAGTTATAAAACTCGAGATATAGCACCAATAAAGAGACTGAAAGACAGAGGGGCAGAGCACGAATTTGACAACAAACACAACTCACTTAATTCAATTCAAATACAAAGAAAGCTTACCAAACTAAGCTCCAATGGATAATAGGTCTTCTAATGCTTCCCAAATACTTATAAGAACAATAATCAAAGCTCTCTAACTCAATCAAAACTCCCTCTTCCTCTTCTTCTTCCAATTCTCTACACCAACTTACACCACACACACACATATATTTAAATATACTCAACTAACTACAACCAATTAAAAACTAACAACTAGCTTCCCCTTAAGTCTCCTTATAATCATTACTCAACATAATAAATAAATGCATAATTAAACAACCAATATTATAATACTCTTACAAAAATAAATATCTTCACAATTACATTTAAGCCCCTTGATGTAATGGGCATATTACACTATGCTCCATAACTATCCAATTATGATAATTGACTCCCAATTGTCTTTGCAATTAAGCCTCTCTCTACCAATAACACATTCTCACACTTAGACATATAATACATTAGGACTTTATATGTCATGTATTCGTAATACATGAATAGTGCATCGAAAATGTGGGTGTTACAACCAACAAAATCATCATCACTCATAGTCTTTTCTCTTTGTCTTTGCTATTTTGAAGTTACATCTCCAACCTTGAATTTTTATTCAACAACCCAGAAATAATTCGCTTTACTTTCTCACACAATTGATTTTTAGCCCATTCAAATGATCAATTGCATAATCTATCTTCACAGTTCCAAAATGTTCTTTCTAGATTTGCATTTGTCCATGAAGTTCTAATCGCATGTTGTTTACCATATGGATAGATTGATCTTCCTTCTATTGCTTTCGTATTCTCCTCTATGACTAAACTCGCATTCTTCTTTTGACAAATTCACAATTTGAGAGCATATGAGATTTTTTCTTTTTCACTACTTCCTTTATTTGATTTGCATTTTTTTGCTCTTTAAAACTACAAGTTTGAAATCCCTAATTTTGAGAGAGAAAATGTTTAGGGCACAAAGAGACAAAGTTTTAGGGTAGGATATTTTTGTAAATAATGATATTTGTGATATGATGTGACATGCATGTCATATAAAAGTGGAATTCATTTTTGCATGGTCATTACTTCGGCCAGCCATAATCCACCGGAAACACCATATTATAATTATTTTGAAAAGTTGAGACACTTAATTAAATAAATAAATTATTAAGATACTAAAATAGTAAAAATAGAAAAGTTCAGATATAAAAAAGTATAATTATTCTTTATTTCATTGAAACAAGGAGTGAATATATCCAGGATTGTACATTGAGCAAATAGGAACAAAAATATATAGTATATTTACTATCATAAACTAGAATATTTACACTAAAAATGAAAGATTCTACATCTAGCAAATCATTGACTAGAATCTTTCCTTATTAGAATACATCCTTTAAAAAGACAAGAATTTTCCTATTTTTAGTATGTTCGATTTTTCCTCTTTGTTAGAGTAAACCGGTTCAATTTTTTGGTCTGGTTTGGATTTTGCTTACCACAAATGCCATTTAATTATTAATCACTTTATCTGACTTTTTCAAAGATAAAGGGACAACTTTTCATATAGACTATTTTTCATTTTTTCTAAACTCCTTTTCAATTAACTCATTATTTTATCTATATCATTATTGTGGTTCCTCATTGGTGCGTGAAAGAAATTACATGTTTATTTATTCACTTTTTATGTAAAAAATATTCAAATTTTTTTCTTTTTTTTTTAACTTTTCATTTGGGTATCATAAAATTAGATATTTACTTGTTGTAATTTTAATTATATTTTTATTGATCTTATTTATAATTTTTTATGTAAATTATAGCAACTATTTATAAAATAGGATTTTCTTTATCATTTCATAATTATGAAATTTGTTGTCAAACACTAGATTACATAAAATCAATGTTTTATGCAAAATTAATTATTAGAGCATCTCCAACGCTAGTGTTAAAACATCAAACTAGCATGGGATTTCACGTGGGTAAGCTTCAATCCCACGCCACAACCAACAATAAATTGTTGTTGATGAACAGTGACACTGTAAATTTGCTGTAGCACTATTCATCACAATAAATAATATTCACTTTTTTTTTTTGTATACTTACAAAATAAGTCATATATTTTTTCATTTCAAATATTTTAGTTCAATTTCTACTTTATATTATTTTATTTTTTTTTTCATGATAATTATTTTATTTATTTTTTTAATTAAAGAATATAAAATTATTTGAATGTATTATTTATATATATACAATATTATTCATATTTAAATTGGATGAATATGTACAAAATAAAAAGTATAAATATAATTTGTAAAGATAAAAAAATAAGAAAGTAATAAAAATAAGAGATATAAAAGAATATATAAAAAATATTTCTTTTGGTGTGAAAATTGGTGTTATGGGTTGGAGATCAAATTATAGTAAATATATTAAAATAGTGCAAAACTTGTACCATTTTGATGTTTTGGGTTAGAGATAACCTAACTTTTTTTTTTTTTTTTTTGTCCTCCATGAGTAGTTCAATTGGCTAAAAGTATAGACATCAAATGTAGTAAACAGGATTTGATCCTCCTTTTGTGGTGATGAACTAAACCACTTCAACCAGGTAAAAAAAAAAATTTTGAAATTTCTTTTCTTATTTTTCAAATTTATCATGTAAAATCTTACATTTTGAAATTTGAATTTGATGGAAAAAAAAAAAAAACATCAATTATATATGTCTATCATGATAGCTACCAACTGGTTAATTTGATATATAATATGATACACCACCATCAGCATCATCGGGACCAATTCATGCGCTGCTTAACAAATATTTCTAAGCTACATCTCTCCTGCTTTACGTTCACTAATTTTTGCAGTCACTATTTATTGCATCACAATAGGTTTTATGTACGATCAGTAATTTTTTATGTAAGTAATTGACTCGGAATAAAATTTGAATTTAAGATTTTATAATTTCAGATGCTTAGTTAAATAGTAGTAAGTAAAAATTTGGGTCTTTTATTTCAACATTTTTCTAAATTTGGTCTTTTTGTCGGTCTATTCTCTTAATTTATAAGTTAAAATGAAACTTTTTTTTTTTACAATAACAATAATTTCATTCATACAAACCAGCAATATATCGATAAAAATATTGATATAAATCCGCTAAAAACCATTAAATGATGAAACTATAAAATATTCACATCTTTAATGTTAATAGCATAATAAATCGGCTCAAAGCCTATACATTTAAAAATTTTATAATAACTAAAATACCTATGACTCCAGTGCTGCAACATACTGACGACCATAATCGGATTTGATATCTGTGTTGAATCGAATATGTCTTGTTTGTCTGATTGCCCACACACAAAAAAAACACTGCAACAATACGGCAAAAACCAAACGCTGCAATAAGACGGCGAAACCACAAAAATAAACAATAACAAACCTACATTTATGTGGAATACCCACTTATTTTAGAATTTAATTGATAAAAAAGATGTATAGAGGGGTGATTTTAGGCTAAAAAAAGGTTAAAAATCACCCATCTCTGCTAACAAAGATGAAAAAGTAAGAAGAAAAAAAGAGAAAAGTTAGAGAGAAAATGAGAGAAGGAGGCTAGGGTTTTTGAAAGCTTCAGATGAAATGAAACTATTTAAATACCTAAACTTATTAAAAAAAAAATTTTTTTTTTTTGAACTTAAGTTAAGACTTTTAGGGCATGTTTTGTTCAGCTGTTTATATCAGCTGATAGCTAATAGCTGTTACCGTTAGCTGATAACTGGTTGTAACACTCCATAATATCGCATACTATACACATGGCATAGGATTTTTTTTATATATAAAAAATACATATACATAAACTTACATATGTTTACTCATGTAATTTACAATTTCTACCCAATAGTATTCTTATTATACATGGTTAAAATATATTCATCATATATCATTACAACATGTACATACAATATGTCTTATGCAAATGAGGATGACGTCTAACTACACCAAGCTCGCCTCTAGCCCACCTGAGATCATTAGAAAATGCAACTCTGAGCTTTGTTTAACTATGTCCTGAAACATATAAATGCAAGGAAGTGAGTTTGATACTCAGTAAGTAGCTATAAATACAATAGTACACATATACCTATTACATAAGAGTTGATTTAATGAGGTACATAATCACATACATAAGACACACTCTGATGATCCTAATATAGTCTTTCAAACCTCTACCAAGTCCATAAATAATCACCATATAGCTCCATGAGCATTGGCACTACATCGAGTACAAACAAGAGTCTGAATGAAGAAAGAGCAAGTGAGCAATAAAATGTCAAACTCATTTTGAGAATCTTAAAGATATATTCCACTCAATCTCAAAACATGAAATTATAGAGGGCTCTTTAAAGTTTCCATAGCATCAAACCACGCCTCATTTAGAACTCTATAGCTCAAGTTATAGTCAAAATACTATAACTCTACATTAAACTGTGCATGATCGTGCGCATGGCCGTGCCACTATATCAGTGGGGACTATCCACCCGGCTCAGTCCCACTATAACACAATAATCACAATTCCTCACTTTCCTCACATATTTCACCTTCAAGTGAAATATAACATAAACAACACAATATAATACATTTCCATGCAATTACATTGTA
>CATIWO010140061.1:0-19850 GCA_949673435.1 Macaranga tanarius | reverse complement strand
AGTTCTCTGCACATCTATCATTCACAAAAATATACGTTCCTTTAGAGAAAGAAACACAGAGAGAAAATTGAGAGGAAAGGTGCTAGCACACCAACATCATTTTGGGGTGTTCTGTTCGTGTGGATACCGGTAGAGGACGTTGCTCTTTGGCTGCATCTATATTCCGATACAAGATAACAAAAGGCTCGAGGTAGAGTGTTACCGGAGTGAACCTCCTCTCTTCCTTCCTACAATCTTGCCTTTGATTTTATCTTGGTAAGATTCTACACTCGATACATATTAATTTAATCTGAACTACTTGGATCTTGGTGGGGGTTCTTAGGGTCAAAAGTTTTTATTTTCCGCTGCGTGTATGTGACCTAGAACCCAACAGAATAGGACCACAGGGATGGGATGTAGCAATTCAAACTATCGGAGTACCCTATTAGGATAATGCCACCCAACAATATGAATGTAAATGAGTGGTACGACAGCTCTCCATATATCTCGTCCGTGCAAACAGTATGGTGGAAGCAGTTGAATAATAGCATCACTGTATGGCTCCCAAATTATCTGTTTAGCAAAAATATTTTATATGTTAGAATACTATCTGACATTTGAAAAGTGCAATGATTTATTATAATAGAATTAAAAGTCGTACCTGCTCCCCCCGTGCATTGTCGAGTCTCAGTCGAATGTCAAGAAGAACATGTGTCGGAATATTAGTTATCATGCGACGATTACTCCACCTGAAACAATTTTTTCATCAATTTATTTCATAATATTAAAATTTAATTTTTTTAACGCTAATATTAAAACTGTGCATACCTATGTCCAAGAGGTGCATCGGGTGAAATTATGTTATCACGCAATGTTGGAGCGAGAAATGGAAATCGCTCCTATGCCCATAATTGAAGAAGAAATAGGGGCCCACCCATCTGAGCCACTGGTAGTAATCTATAAGCTTGACACATCTCCCTATACAGATAAGCCAAGCATGCAGATCCCCAGCTATATTGACCGATTGTGTCAATATTTTCTAGAAATTGAAGGAAGAGCAAACTGACTTTTCCAGTAGTTATACTAGAAAATAATAATGATGAACAAAGCTGTAATATGAAAGCATGTGTATGTCTCTGTACTGTCAGCTGGTCTGCATGCTCTGGCAATTCTGAAAAATAGACCCTAAACCAAGAACTCTTTACTTGAGCCCCTCGTATCTCCTCTGCGTGTGGGGCAATTCCTAACAAATTTTTAAATAATTCCCCGTAGTTCTGTGGGAGCCTACCAATAACCGGACAACCCTCAATAGGCAATCTAGTCAAAATGGCTATATCCTGAAGTGTAATGGTGCACTCTCCATCAGGCATATGAAATGTATGTGTCTCCGGTCTCCAACGCTCCACCAGTACAGTAATGAGGTGCCAATCACAATAACTGACATCCATGCGTGCTAATCCAATGAATCCCGTGTCCCGCAATAATACTTCCATTTCGGGACGTATCTACGTGTAATAGCTTCTTCGACTGATACTGCGTCGACATGAAATCACTGGATCTTGCAACTGCATTATTGAACAATCAATTTAACATAATTATATCATGTTATACATGAATAATGCATATATATTTCATTGGTTTCGATGAAACCTAAAAAAATTAAATAACCTAACCGTCAACCTGATCATGCCATATATCCTCTGATCTATGCCGACTCTGCAAATATAATAATATGCTCTCATGTGGGCCAAGTTGAATATAGTCACTGGGATGATAAGCAGGATATATATCTACAAAAAATATAAATGTAAATTAATTATTATTAAATTCATATCACGTGAACAGACTACTATATGAGTACATATAACACTGTCCATAAATGTGTCAATAAAGTGAGTAAAGTGATGACTTAAACAGTTTTTTCAGCAATTGCACGTGAAGTGACATGACAATTGTATTCCATATGACAATTATTATCAGTTTGACAACACATTCACATGTATAATACTAATATATGCACATTCATCCCTATTTATCGTGTATGAATATCATTATAAATCATTGTTGTGGTATTCACACATTAACTTCATCACTTTCCTTTGTATCTTATAATTGAGTAACATATGGCTGGTGCTTCACGATATGGTGTTGGAGGAAGGTTATGGCTTTACCAGAATATAACGATGCTTATCGGAGGGAGAAGTTCTCAAATCCAAAAGAATATTATGTCGGCTTAAGACGTGAGTGGGCATTCAGAGTCGATGAAGAAAATATTTTAGTTCAACAGCTATGTGACCTACGCTCGCCTATTGTAAGGCGTTCATCATTGTGATTGCAATGACGAAATTGTTCCGAATATGAAGTTGCTGTTAAACGTATTCGAGAGGAGAACAATCGAATGGTTATAAGAAGATCAAGATATTATATGTTGAAACTTGCTACAGAGCAAGCACTTGCAATGGGCAGATCACTACTAGAAAATGAGGTTGCCCATGTTTTAAATAATACAAAACCGAACCGAACCGACCAGAACCGGCTTGGTTTGGTTCAATTGGTATTTTGTTTACTTAATATTACATGTTCAATAACAAATATATTATTTCTATTTTATACATCAGTCATTTTTTGCTCACCCCAAACTAACAATATCAAAATATATAAAATTTCAGTTATCATACCTTAATTATAATAGAGATATACTGCATTTTTTTTTGTTAATAATAAAGCTAGCTATTAGGTTTTGTTTTTTATTATTATCCTACATATACTACCTAATACATATGCTTTTTTACTATAGAAACGTAAAAATATTTTGTAAACAGCTAAACAATTTTCAATAAATATAAAATACAAATGAAGCTATAGAAAAAACTTACAAATTTCGTAGTATTATTTCGTTGTTGCAAGAGAATAAAAGAAGACAAGGCTGAATGCCAAATAAAATTATACTGGAGAATATGAAGGCTTAAAAAAAGAGAAGGCTTAATTTACACGTACATTTTGCACTGGAGAATATGAAGGCAGAAGCAAAAATGGAGAGAATAAATGAAGAACAAAATTTTCGGTAAAAAATGAAGAAAAGTGAAGGAGAGTTGTGGCTTTTAAAGATTGATATGCATTACCTATTTGCTTTTATCACCAGTCCCAACCAACCTCCATTATTATCATCTAAACAATGCAGAGCCAATAATGCACATTGAATATCAATATTTTTTTTTAACCAAAAGCAGCCGTGCAAATAGCTGGTAATGTTGACAAAATTATTTAATAATTTTTTTTAATAGCAGTCCGCCACTTTAAGTGGCGGACAACCTGCATATTTGTACAGATTTTGCAGGAAGTGGTGGACAGCCAAAAATAATAATTTTTTTTTAAAGCAAGTGGCGGACTGCCTGCATTTTTTGCAGGCCGTCCGCCACTTTGTTTTTTATAAAAAAAAATGTATTTTTTTCAGCAGTCCGCCACTTGAAGTGGCGGACAGCCTGCTTTTTTTAAAATAAAGTATTATTTTTGCAGAGAATTTAAAAAAAAAATTATTTTTTTAAAATTAATTGCATGCTGCATTTTTCCCCCTTTTTCACTGCAAGCGTTTTTTTTAAAAAAATTTATAATTATTTTTTTAAATTAATTGTCTTTTTCAGTGCCTATAGTGACCTTTTTTTTTTTGTCCCCTTTCACTGAGCTTTTTTTTTTAAAAAAATTATAATTATTATTTTTTAATCTGCCTTTTTCTAGTAGCAGGCTGTCCGCCAGTTGAAGTGGCGGACAGCCTATTTTTTTTAAATTATTATTATTTTTTATTGCAGGTAGTCCGCCACTTCAAGCGGCGAACTGCCTGCTTTTTTTTTTTAGAAAATAAATAGTTTTCTTTTTTATTTCTGTCCGCCATTTCAAATGGCAGACTGCATCTGAATTTTTTTTTTTAATATTTTCTTTACAGTCCGCCAGTTTGACTGGCGAACTGCATGCGAAGACTTTCAGTCCGCCAGTCTGACTGGCGGACTGATAAAAAAAAAATTTTTTTAATAAAACAACCCTAAATTGGGAATTATTTTTCAAAATACCCTAAAAAGGGAATAAAATTTATTTTTTACCCTAAAATGGTAAAAAGCCCTAGTAGTGTTACCAAGAGCTTTATACTCACTTTCAGATGATGATCGAGTAATGGTTGGCTGCTTTTTAGCACTTCAAGAAATAATGGATTTCCCTAAATAATCTGTATAACCACTAGTAGATCTTATATCATTAGGATAGTCTCCCCAATCGCTATCCGAAAAATATTGTAAATCAAAAGTAGAATCAGAGGTAAAGAAAAGAGCATGATTAAACACTACTCATAGGAGTGAGACAGCCTTTGGCATCTTAGAGTCCCATTTTAATGAGAAGGTCATGAAGATATTTATGTTGATGAAGATAAACACCATTGCTATCATGTGAAATCTCAACACCAAGAAAAAATGTTAATTGACCAAGATCTTTAATCAAAAATTCTGCTTTCAGCTGAAGAAGAAATTGAACAATTAAAGCTTCAAAAGAACCCGTAATGAGAATATCATCAACATAAACTAGCATGAGAATGGTATAAGCACCTTGTAGAAAGATAAAGAGAGAAGAATCAGCCTTAGAAATATGAAATCCAAGCTTCTGAAGAAAAGAACTAAGGCATTGAAACTATGTATGAGGCGCCTGTTTTAAGCCGTAAAGTGAGCGTTGAAGTAAGCACACATGATCTTGTTTGTCTGAATTGATAAAATCTGGTGGTTGTTCCATAAAGACTATTTTTTGAAGACAACCGAGCAAGAAAGCATTGGAAATATCAATTTGTTTGAAAAACTAACCATGCATCACACCAAGAGCAATGATAGTCTGAATCATAGTAGCTTTAACCACTGGACTAAAAGTTTCATTGTAATCAATTCCAGAATATTGATCATATCCTTAGCAACAAGACGCGTTTTATAGCGCAAAATAGAGTTATCTGAATTTCTTTTGATGCAAAAAACCCATTTGTTGCCTACAACATGATGATTTGGTGGCCTAAGGACAAGACTCCAAGTTTGATTGTCAATAAGTGCTTAGTATTCATCTTGCATAGCAGTTTGCTAAACTTGATATTTTTGGGCTTGTTTAAAGGTGGGCGATTCAATTGGAGGGTTGTTGTGATTAAGTGAAGTTTTAGAAAGGAGAGCAGCTCATTTAGCCATTATTGAAGGATGAAGTTGCATAGAATAGGTACGAACAAGTGTGGTTTGAATAGGTGAGATAGAGGAAATGTAATTATGGATATATAGTGAGGTGTTAGAAGGGTAAGAGGTGAGGTCAACCACTAAGTTCAGACCCGAAGAAGTGGATAGAGAGTGAAGTGTTGTTGATGAGTAGGAGATTGAGTGGATGTAGGTAAACTAGTGTTTGAATTGGAATCGGTTAGAGAGAAAGAAGAAGGCTATAGAGTAGGAGATAATTGAGATAAAGAAAAATCTAAATTTTGGTTTGAGTAGTTACCCGAGGATAGAGAACAATTTTAAGAGTCCTGATCAGCCTTGAAATGTGTAGGAGACTGCAAAGAAAACTAACTTTGACAAGGAAATTGAGTTTCATTAAATTTAGCATGTCTAGCAATGTAAATTCAGTCAGTATCCAAATCTAAACATTGATGAATAAAGTAAGATAAGGATACACCAAGACAGACACATGGATTTATTCAAAATTAAAATTTATTTGAATTATAAGGTCTCAGTAAAGGATAAATATAACATCTGAATATTTTGAGATCATGATAAGTAGGATTCTTACTATAAAGTTTGAAAAAGGGTGAGGTATTTTAGAGAATTGGAGTAGGCATCCCACTAATGAGAGATACAGCCGTATCAAATGCATAAGGCCAGAACCGAAAATGAAGAGAGCAATGAGCAAGTAAAGTTAACCCCATATGTACAATGTGTCTTATTTTTCATTCAGTAACCCCATTTTGCTCATGAGTGTAAGGACAAGCTATTCGATGAACAATGCCATTAGATTTGAAATATTTATTGAGCCGTTGATACTCCCCTCCCCAGTCAGAGTGAAAAGATTTAATGGTTGTGTGAAATTATTTTTCAACAAGCTTTGAAGTTAAGAAATATATCATATACCTCACTTTTGTTCTTTAGAAAAAATATCCATGTAAACCGAGTAAAGTCATCAATAAATAAAATAATGTACTTAAAACCAAGATTGGATAACATAGGAGATGGACCCTAAATATCCGAATAGATAATATCAAAAGGATAAGTACTATGATGTTCAACAGAAGCCAATGGAATTTTAGATAATTTCCTTAAAGAACAAGATTGACAATGACTATGAAAATCTTTAGTAGACACTGATAGATTATGTGCTCGAGCTAGATTGAGGACAGTACGAGTGTAGGGATGACTGAATCTGGCATGCTAGGTAGCAAAAGAAGTGTCGGAGGCTGAAGATGCAAGATAGGCCGAAGGACATGCTAAAGAAGAACTCAGAAATCGATACAAGCCATGTTCATTCACCCCTTGGAGCAGCTCCTGTTTTATTTTCTGAGATTTAATAAGAAAATAAGAAGGCCAAAATTCAAAGAAACAATCATTATCAATACAAAACTTTTGAACTGACAACAATGGTTTAGAAATTTGGGGAACATGTAAGGTATTGGATAAAAGAAAATTATTGGAATTTGAAGAGAGATATGCATTACTAGAATAAGAAATAGACAAACCTTTACCATCACCAATGACAAGTTGGTCATGTCCTGCATATTATTGTGGAAGTGTGAGAGAATGGAGATCAAATATAATGTGAGTAGTTGCTCTAGTATCAGCAATCCAAGGTTGAAAGGATGAGCTAGCATCCTATCCTATATAGGCAGATAGAGATAAGGCTTGAAAAGGTATAGTGGGTGCTTGATAGTGTTGGCGAAAGCTTAGGTTAGCTTAAGGATTGAATTGAGGTCAAAATTGTGGTCGATTGAATCTGAGAGAAGGTGCACTATTGAACTATTGATACCGTCGTCTGTAAATATTGGCAACATGATTTGTAAGGCCACAAATCTGACAAGCTATGCCTCATTGTGATTTAGATTTAAAAGGAGGTCGAGAAGCAGCAGCACCACGATGCTGTGGTGATGGAGAGAAAGTTTGAGAAGAGAAACTAGAGGGAGTAGGAAAGATCGGTGGTTTATAAGCCATATTAGCAGAATAAGATTCAGTATTAGCTTTTAAGAGTATTTCATGAGAGACTAGTTGGCTATGTAATTCACTAATATTAACAGGTTCATAATGCAAGTGTAAAATGCTAATCATACCTTGAAAATCTGGCCCAATATTACGATAAATTATAGCATTGAAGTTTGCTGGAGGCATAGGTCGACCGACAGCTGCAAGTTGATCTGCCAAGGATTTTGCTTTGAGAAGATAGGCAGTGACTGTGAGATCATTTTTCTTTAACTCTTATAGTTCAATATGTAATTGCGGTTGCTTGTTTTGTGAGATAGCACCAAATGTAGCAGCAAGAGTTGTCCAAGCCTCAAATGAGGAAGAGACACCAATAAAAAAAGGAAAAATTTCTTTAGTTAAAGATGAGAGAATCCAAGATAGTAGCATTTGATCTTTCTTGAACCAGGACTAAAATTCTGGATTTGTAATAGTAATAGGAGGAGTTTCGTTGTTCATTATAGTCTTAGGAGGGGCAGGTTTGGTTCCATCTATAAAGCCAATAAGATCTTGAGAATTAAGTAAGGTAAGGATTTGTGTTTTCCATGTAAGATAGTTATTGAATGATAATTTGATAGAAAAATTGACTTGGAAAGAAGAAGAAGTAGATGAAGAGGGAATAATAAGTTGTGTATTGGGCTATTTATTAAAATATGGTTCAAATTTTCATAAATACCAAATTTTTGGTTGTATAAAAAAAAATTCTAACTTTTGTGGTTCTTTTTAAAAAAATTTCAATTTTGTGGTAGTTTTTGATGATGTGGCGTTGGGCCAGTCATTTCGCCAGTAGCACTGACGAAATGTCAATTTCGCCAGTGCTACTGGCGAAATGTTTTTTTTTTTTTTTTTGAATAAGGCATTTCGCCTCTAGCACAGGCGAAATGCCTTATGCATTTCACAAAAAAAAAAAAGTGAAATTTGGGATAGTAATTTGATCGTATTTCGGAAAAAAAAAAAAGGTATTTTGGAAAAAAAAATACCACGAGGAAGAGAAAATTACGTGGAATTTTTTGACACAAGCTGTGTTCGAAACGGATATCGGAATAGTAATTTGATGAATAGTAAAATAATAACTTTTTGTAGAATTTTGCATGTTACTATTTACGTAGTGCAAAACAATTATGGTATTTTGAAAAAAAAAATTACCACGAGGAAGATAAAATTACGTGAAATTTTTTGACGCAAGCTGTGTTCGACACGGATGTCGGAATAGTAATTTGATGAATAGTAAAATAGTAACTTTTTGTAAAATTTTGCATGTTACTATTCACGTAGTGCAAAAAAAATTATGGTATTTCGAAAAAAAAATTACCACGAGGAAGAGAAAATTACGTGGAATTTTTAGACGCAAGCTGTGTTTGAAACGGATGTCGGAATAGTAATTTGATGAATAGTAAAATAGTAACTTTTGTAGATTTTTGCATGTTACTATTCACGTAGTGCAAAAAAATTATAGTATTTTGAAAAAAAAAATTACCACGAGGAAGAGAAAATTACATGGAAGAGAAAAATTACCAGTTAAATTTTTTTTTTTTTACTTTTTGGATCATTTCGCCAGTAGCACCGGTGAAATGAGCCTCAAATTTTTTTTTTTTTTACTTTTTGGCTCATTTCGCCAGTAGCAGCGAAATGAGCCTCAATTTTTTTTTTTTTTTTTTTTTTTTTGCATTTCGCCCAGTTTGACTGGCGAAATTCTGTAGGGGACTTTTGTCCTCTAGTGATTTCGCCAGTTAAACTGGCCAAATCAACTTTTTTTTTAAAAAAAAAAAAACCATAAATTTGAAATTATTTTTAAAAAAAACCACAAATTTGGTATTTAAGAAATTTTGAACCATAAAAAAAAAGAAATAGCCCTTGGTATTAGTGTTTATAGTCATTACGCTCTGATACCATGTCAAAGCTTAAATAGAGAGAGAAATAGATTGATTGCATTACATAATATCAATGTACATGGCTCTATATATATATACATCAGATTAAGATAGAATGAATTCAAAATATAAACATAGCTGTAGGTGTAGATAAGATAGTATTATTATAAGATCGTTACTAACAGCTTTAATACTCTGCTTCTCAAATCCAACCCTGTCCATAAGAAAATTCCTGTGCTCATACACAATGGAAAACCCATTGCAGAATCATTTCTCATTCTTCAGTACATTGATGAAACTTGGCAACATAATCCTATCCTGCCAAAAGACCCTTATGATCGAGCCATAGCTCGTTTCTGGGTTAATTTCATAGACGATAAGGTACATTTATTCTTTCTCTTACTTTTTTTTAATAGGAAGGTTAAACAGCCTAAATACTAACGAACAAGATAATATGAATAATTATTTTGATTCCACAAATTGATGACGGTAGGATTTCAACCCTACATCTCATGATGCAAAAGTGGCTGCTGGCATTTTTCTCTTCATTTTTCTTTACAAGATATTTTATGCAGATATGGAAAACGATATTAAAGGCTATAACAGCTAAAGAGGAAGAAGAGAAAGAGTATTTCATTGAAGAAATCGGTCAGCAGCTGAAGGCACTTGAAAATGAGTTAAAGATTAAAGAAAAATAATACTTTGCAGGTGAGAACATTGGATACTTGGACATTGCGGCATTTTTCATAGTATATGCGTTCGAATTGCGCCAAAAAGTTTTAAAATGTGAGGTGGTCACTGAAAAGAAATGTTCGATTCTCTGGAGATTGATGAGAAAACTTTGTGAAATAGATGTGTCCAATGGTTGTCTTCCTCCAAGAGATAAGCATTTTGCTCATATCAGAACTCGTCCTGAGGCTGCTAGATCTGTCTCAAAATAAATAGAGATCAGTAATTAATACTTTTGTTGTTGTTTCATTGTGTTGTGTTATATATTTTTCCTTATCGGAAGGCACATATTTTACAGTATTCGGATGAAATATTCTCAATGAAAATGTTGATATTATCATGCACTGCACTCTGAATCACACTTGTTTTCAAATTGCTTTCGGGCTTTATATATTTATTTATATTGCTCTCAAATATATTGATGGTGGATTGTGGTTGTTGCTTAAAAGTCTTAACTATATTAAAGACAATTATACAAAATATATCTTTTTGATTCTTAAATTTAAGGTGTACTAAAAAAATTATAAAATTTGTGATTTTTATTAATTTGTTTCATTTTTTAAAATTCGATAAAAATGTCCGATTTGATCAATTATTTATAATTTTAATATAATATGTATTTAACATGTGAATTTTTTTATTAATTTTGATCAAATTATAAACCGTGTTAGAACTGCAAAATAATTTGCCATAGTAATGTTCTTTTATTAAATTGTTAAATTGAGAATAAATTTGTAAAAGAAATAGCAAATATTATGACTTTTAGGCTCCGTTTGTTTGCGGAAAATATTCTTTTTGAAAATATTTTCCCTTATTTTCTAATGTTTGGGTTACCAAAAAAATTAAGTTAAAGGAAAATAAGTTGCTAGTCAATGGAAAATAACTTAAAAATATGGGAAAATAACTTCTCATTCTAAGAACGAGAAATTATTTTTAAAGACTTAAATACCTATCAAATATAGAAAGAGAAAAAAATTAAATATAATATTACCATTTCTGTGTAATATTGTATAATTTAGGAAAAAATTTATTGCAAACTAAATAGCAAAAATATTTTTTAACTATTTTCTCTAGTATTGCAGCCAAATATCAAAAAATATTATATTTTTCTAGAAAATATTTTTTCTGAAAAATATTTTTCAAAGAAAAAATATTTTTTTGAAACAAACGGAGCCTTAGCCTAATATTTTTTTTCTTTTTTTTTGGGTCAAAGGGGATAGGGGGATTCAAACCCTTCCTTCTAGGGGTGAGCATTCGGTCGGTTCGGTCAATTTTTTTGATCGAACCGAACTAACTGAACTGAAATAATTAAAATCGAACTGAACCAAAATTTGGTTCGGTCGGTTATAAAAAATCGAAAATTATATGCAGAAAATCGAACCGGCCGAACCAAACCGAAAATTTTAAAAATATGAATTTTTTTTATTTTTATATTAAATTAGTATATATTTTTAAAAAATATATTTAGAAATATAAAAATAAAAAAAAAAGTTCGATTAGTTCGGTTAACCAAAATTTTTATATACAAAACTGAACCGAATTTTGGTTCGGTCAGTTTGAAACCCATGCTCACCCCTACCTCCTTCATTACATGTCCATCCCGGAAAATCCAAGGCGGATGGACTTTTAGCCTAAATTTCATAATATGGAATTATGAAACCTTAAATTTGACTATGTAATTGTCAAAATTAATTTGTGAGTATTTTTTAACTATATTTATAATCACATATGAAGCATGAGCCAAGCCAAAAGAAAAAAAAAAATTGTTAAATTTTTATTTTGACCCATGATATTTACACAGTATAATTATGAAAATTATTTTAATAATTACGATGTCATTTCCAAAAAATTTAATATTTATTGAGCCCATTGGTTTGAATTGTCACCTCACATTAATGTAATTGAAAAGAGTAAAAGCTGTATCGAAAATGTATCATCTTTATCGAAGAGTTGTGATGGAAGACTAGGTAGCACAGACACCGGAAAACGACTTTTCTCGAAAATATAGAAAATAGAAACATTGGAGTTAATTTATAAATATTAAAATATAGAGGTCAATGTATAAATATTAAAAATATAGGGGTAAATTTATAAATATAAAAAATTTTAAAATATAATTTATATAAATTATAAATTAAGTTCAAATTAAAAGTGTATTTTTCATGGTTAATGATATTTTTTATCATAAAAATAATTGTGAAATATGTCTAATAATATGATAACAACATTTATAAATAAATAAATAAACATTCTTTTACAACTTGAAATCAACAAATGTTCATTTTATCCTATATTTATAAATAAAATAATAACACCCTTAATAATATATAATTTCTCAATAATCATAAATAAACAATTATCCATCTAAAATATTCTAGATATCAATTTATAAAATATTACACATTCTCATTGACATCTTCATTTAAAAATATTGTCTCTAATTCCGGTTCATCCAATGAGAGGTTAGCAAACTCAAAAAATCCGGCATCTTCCATATTTCCAAAATCATCTCCACAAATATCCCACATATTATAGAGTTTTTTTTAACAAAAAAGCCCTTAAACTTTATTTTATTTTTGAAAACGGCCTCGAAACTTTATCTTATTTGCAGAAATGGCCCCGAAATATTTTCGACAAGTTTTCGAAACGTGTCGGTATCCGAAACGGGACACGACTCTTGATAGAGGTGTTCATGCATCATAGGTGACAAGAACTGCATTTTCCATTTGAGATAATTGTGAAAATTGAGTTTTATGGTGAAGGTATGGTGTGTTAGAGTGGTGGCTGTGGGAGTGGTAGAGGCGGGAATGATTGCAGTGTTGATATTGGTGGTTGACATGGTAAAATAAATTTATAGGAGCTGATAAATATGAAAATTATCATGTTCCTATATTCACGAAACTAAGTCCTGAAAGGACTTTGATTACATAGCATCAATGACCAACAAGGTTAAAGAGACCTAATTGGCAAGGAATTAGGATTCTCATGTGATATCAATCCATATAAGGCTAGGTATGTCCTTCTAATGCCTATATAAAGGCTCATATCTTACATTATTTTCATTACGATTTTTATTCAATAGACTTTCTCTGACTTAAGCATCGGAGGACCTAGGATTAACATCCTAGGCTCACCCAATGTGTTATTTGTGCTTGTAGGTTTTGAGAAGGTTGATATTCATCAGTTACCACCGTTAACTTCGAGAGTGAGAAGAGCAGACCCTTTCTTAGTTGTATGTAGATGTTTTAGCTTCATAACAGCTTTAACTGCTGCTCTTTGCGTTGCCGTTAATGCAGTTTTAACTGTTCGATCATTTCGAGATGGATCTGATGTGAGCTTTTTTTTTTTAATTTCTGATATTATTATCATTTTAAATTTTATTTTATTTTATTGATATTGATTATATATGTTTGTTTTAGGTATTTGATGGAATATTTAGGTGTTATGCTATGGTGATTGCATTTTTTGTTGTGGTTGCTGGGACAGAGTGGGGATTTATCATGAAGTTTTGTAAGGTGTTTTTTTAATTGTTCTTTGAAGCATTTTGATTTGTTATGTTTTTGTTTGTAGGATGCTATTGCATTGATGCTTTAGCTATGTGTGTTTTTTTTTTTAGAAATGTGATTTCAATTGAATACAACTTAGTTTAGCTATGAATATATAGACTGTTGATCTTCCGGTTCTGGACCAGAGGTTACTGGCTGCATAGATTCTGGCTGATTGCTTTCTACCCATACTTTTCACCATTTGTAACAACTTTAAATTTTCATCTTTTCTTTCTTGGTATGGTAACACTTTCATTTGTCAACAGAATAAAAAAAAATTTTCAGTTCAGTGTTTGTGCCTTCTTTCACCTCCTTTAGTGGGGTCTTGATGTCATCAAGCTATTAAGGGTTTTCCCATTTGGTGTAAAGCTACGGAGAACTAAAAGGGAAGGGAAGGAAGCAGAAAGGGAGAGCTGATTGAGTGCTTAAAAGTTTTGGAGAAAGAGCCTGGTGACAAGCTATGAGATGAAAATATTTCATTCCAGACCCAGTTAAGTATCTAACTTTAAGTAGTTGAACTTGATAAAAAACACCCTGAGAAGCAGATTTGGTAAACCTAATCTAGAAACAGAGTGCGCTGATATCACTTCCTAAGAAGAAAAGAAATAAAGAAAACTGGCAAGATCTAATAAAGCATGTACATATTTCAATGTCTGAGAGTGAACATTTACTATATATACGTGTATCCAAAAAAGCACAAATTTTTGAGGTGAAACCTTTGGCTGCATAGATTTTGCCTAATTGCTTTCTACCTATACTTTTCAGCATTTAAGAGCTATGGAGGCTTCAGTATGACAAGATAGTGCCCTAAGCATGTGGAGTGGTGCAAAAGATGCATGCAGAATGATACTGTGTCCAAATCCTTATGTGACCCCAGGGTAATGAAATAATATATTTTAGAAGTCAAAAAGGTATTGGGTATAGGAGCTTTAATTTGCACTTATTTTTTCATTAATTTGAATTAAACAATATATTAATTGTATAAGAGCTAATTATTATTTTAGTTTATATATAGAAATAAGATTAATAATTTTGAATTATATTTTATATTATAAATATAATTTATAAGCTTATTTGGGTGTCAATTATTATTCATAAGATTATTTCATAAGTTTATTTGGCCTGGTCCACTTAATCTAAGTTATTATTATTTTATTGTTTATATTTATGTTTATATTTGTTATTCAACAATACGTTAATAAAGAAATGTAGAAAAACTCAATTCAACTAATTAGTTTAAATTATATTTTAATATTTACATAGAAATAAAATTATTAAAATTATAATTATACTCTATTTACGATATCATAATTTAATCCCTATATTTGTTTAGGTGTTTATAATTTAATCTATTTTAAATAATTTCGGTTCACTTGGTCTAAATTTAGTCATTTCGATGACTACATTAACCCAACTTTATGAGCTTTTCAAACAAAATGACTTCAATCATTCTTTACAATTTGATATGATCTTATTGACATAGTAATTATTTCAGTCAAGAATTTATATGCTTTTGAAATTTTTTCGGTTTAGCTACCATAGCATTTCAGTTTCATATATATATATATATATATATATATATATATGGTAAATATTTGTGATGTTGGCGGACAAAGCAACATGAGCTAATTAAAAAGTTAAATTTATAATTTAAACAAATTTAATATATCTCTTGAAAAATTATTGTTTATATAAAATGTTAATTTACTTTTAACTAAATGAGTTATGATTTATTTTTGAGCATTATCACATTTTTTTCAACTTTATTTTTTATAGGAATGATGAACCGGACCAGTAATTTATGTTATGCTTTGTTGGATTATGTTTGCGAAGAGTTGTGCAGAAAATTTTATTAGTTTTTTCTTTATTTCAATTTGCAATTTAGAAAAGAAATAACATTTGAATTTAATAATTAATACTTGAACTATTGAATTTTATGTGTAAAACTTTATTTTTTTTATCCCGCTACAAAGCAGGTGATTTTTTAGTTTTAAATATATCAAAATTGACAAATTAATAGAGATTTTATTTTTAACACCATAAAATTATTTACCTTCAAGATCATCTTCCTCCACCAAATTCTTAAGAAAACTCATCTTCCCCAAGCTTTATTCCCTCACAAGCTAAAGCACCAAATATCACCTTCCCAATTTCAAATTTATATAAAAATTCTGAATTCAATTTAATTTCAAACTCCTCAAATTATTACTATCCATCATCATTCTCTTCATCTGTTTTCACCAAGGGAAGTGATAGACTCACCCAGGAAGAAGACAAAAAAAATTTGACCAAATTACCATGTGGATCCTTAATATTTACAGGGGCTATATATTTGTGAAAATTTTTCAGTAATTTCGTATATCGAGAGACGCAAAATTCTGTCTCGGAAAGAGATACCAAGGTTTTCCCTTTCACCCGACACCAACGTCACCACCAACCCATTGCTACCTCGACCACACTTATCACCATACCATCACCATAATATCACCAGCTGCTTTTGTTTCTCCTTAAAGGGAGTTGCATCGCTCATTACGAAGACGAGCCCATCTCCAACACTGCCGCTACTGCTGCTTGTACCAAAGCCATTGACGCTGTTGTCTATCACGAGGTCACCAGCTCATCTTCTTCCCTTGCTTCGGTCAAAGCTTCCTATATTGCTCATCTTGATTTTTCAGCCTTCACTGCCGACTCCCTTTGCAATTACTGTTCCAGCCGATGCATTCACCTCGCCCAACTTCGATGTCAAGCTTTTGTGTCATTCCTCGTCACTGCCACATTGCAGGACCAAAACAAGGCGATCACTTCATCAAATTGCAAGGCTTCACCAATCTGCACCATCCTCAACACTCCTATTGCTGCTGGAGTACCATCCCACACTAGAACCGTTGCTTTTGCTCAACTTGTTGTTCCCATCGGCTTTACCTTGTCTCAAGCTGTTCACCGCGGAGATAAGCCCTGCTCCCTCACCACTACTACTGTCGAGGTCAAGGACACCACCAGCATATCACCAGGCCAAGAACCTTCAATTTTTCAAGTTAATTCAATTAAAGCATAATTCCCAATAAAGTGTCATCAAGGTAATTTCATTTAGTTATTCCAATTGAATTATGAAATAGATGACGTTGATGCTTGAAATAATTGAGGCAATCGGCTACACTTATTGATATTCAAATTCATACTTTGTGCCATTTGATGAATGTGGGTGATGATAATGATTTATAGCATCAAAATGTTATTGGTTCCTTGTGTACATTGGTGATAATATTGATGCCTTGTGTTGTAGTTTGGGTTGATGATGTTGTTGTCACTCAATGTATTGATACCTTAAGCATAAAATTGAGGCTTCATCTTGTATTCCTTAGTGCTTATTGTATCGGTAACAGTATTTTGCAAAATTGCAATTTGTTGTTTGTCTTTGAGATGGAATTTCATGATGTTAGTGATGATGACACTTTGTAAAACCACAATTCATTGTTGCTATTTGTTGCAAGCATTTAAACTCTTGTCTTGCATTCTTGCAAATTTGAATGAAATTTTGGTGCTTTGGTGATGACAATGGCAATTTATTGTGCCATGTTGTTGTACTTTTGGAATTGCAAAATTGATGCCAATTTACTTGATGAAATGTTAAATGAATACAATTTCACTTGAGGCAATTTGAATTTTTGTCAAAATTACTTGATGCTTTACATGCTTGCCAAAGTTTTAAGCATTTTAATAACAATTTAGTGTAAATTTAGCTAAAAATGTTAATTTCCTTAAGGCAAATTATATGCCTTAAGAGTTTAAGCCTCTCTTTTAGACTCAATTTCCACTTATTTTGGCCAAAGCTATTATTTCAAAACTTTTAAGGTCCTTTTTTTTGTTTTTGCAAATTAAGATTTCTCAAGCACAATTAAACTTTAAATTTATTTTAGCAACAAATTGCCAAAATAATTAGTTTACACCATTCTTAAAAGTATTTTTAATTTACAAAAAATATTATGTATCTTAAGATTCTTAGCTTTAGTAATAAAGCCGAAATGATCTTTAATTTCATTTAATGTCCAAAGTTATTTAATTTCAAGTTTAAAGTAAGCATTTATTTATAACTGATTATTTGCAAATTTTGAAGCCTGTAAAGCTAATATTTAATCGGCTAATGTTTAAAAAATGCACTTCCTCAAGCAAAAATACTCATTTCTTGGCATAAATTTAGTTTTATTCTTGTATTTCTCTTTAATCAAGTCTATAATGTTCACCATGCCATTGCCAAAATCAATTTACAGATTTTGGAACTTAAAGCTTTGATTTCACTACCTTTCCTCAATAATTCCCTTGAGGAATTTAGCAAAATTGCATTGATTTTATTACAAAAATAATGAAGGTCATCTTTTGCAAAGCTTATAGGTAATATTTTCATATTTCACAAATTAATTGACTCGTCAACACCGTATGTTCCCTTGTCGAAAACCCTATAAGCCTTACTATGTTCAGAATATCCAAGGAAAATTCCTTCATCAGATTTTGCACTAAATTTAGCAAGTGAATTTTTCTTATTATTGTGAATGAAGCACTTGATATAGATGAACTTGATATGGGCTTATGCATGGGCTTTACTTAAAGAGTTTAAATTAGCCCATAAGTTATCTATTGGTATGGAGTGGGCCTTCTCTAAATGTAGAGAAGCCCATGTGCCCATAACTTTAACCCATATCTATTAAGTGTTAATGATATCAAGGCTAAAGTTATCCATGTAACCAAACACTACCTACTCACTTGTAAAGTAAAGCCATGCATATAAATAGAGTATGAGATACTCAATCTATCAAATGCATGTAGCTTGAGTATAATACACTCAAGCTATAGCAATGCATGTAGCTTGAGTGTGAGACGCTCAAGCTAAGGCAATGCATGTGGCTTGAGTATGATATACTCAAGCTATTATCATATTGTTTAATATTGATAGTTAGTGGAGAGTGTTGAGACAACTAATACATAACTCCATTTGTACATTTGAGAGCATTTTGATATTCTAACAAAAGAGAGAAAAGGATTGAGAGTGTCTTCTTCCTTCTTCTTTTTCAAGTATAGAGAATTGAAATATACACAAAGGTTGTGTACTTTCTACTAAAAGCTATTAGTGTACAAGAGTTGTACAACCTCAAGTCCATCATCCATTAGAGGTTGATTCCTTGTTCTATACATCCAATCTTGGAGGGTTCTTGCAAGCACTTTGGGTCAAAGAGCAGAGGCTTGTGTATAAAGCTTCATCAACCTTGGAAGTCTTCATTATACAATCCATGTGTATCTGAAGGGAATGGAGATCAAAGCAATCAAATATGCGGACTTTTTTAAAAAAATTTTGGAAGCATGCAACACTTGCATCAAGTTTGAATCCATTCCATGCCACAAGATCCAAATCACATGCAATTTACATAACTAACAATTCATGCATCATGGATAATATTTTAGCAACAGACAAAGTAGACATGTAATCACATTACAAGTCCTATGTACTAAGAGTTGAGTAACACTTATAAAACTCCTAAGTGTGCAGAATGCTCGACAAGCTTTGATTGTTGCGATCCACTAGCTCCGAGCTTCCCAAGTGTGAAGCCTCTAGCTCAAGACACACGGATTGCACTTAGTTGATCTTCACAATGTAACAAGCTCTCCACATATGCCTCTCTTGAATAAGACCCAAGAGCTTGTGAAAGCTTATTTAATCTTGAAGTATGGAACTTAAAGTTACCCTCCCAAGGATGATGATTTTTGATCTTGTATAACACTTGTACAACTTTGGCTTTTTGGTTGGAGAGATCACAACTCTTATGATGTGTTTTTCTTTTAGAATAACCAACTCTCTCAAAATGCCTTAACCAAAAATTCAAGCAAGCAAGAAGATGTCTTAACAACTTCTCTTCCTTTTTATAATATTGACAAAGCCAATATTATATTATTAACTTGAGTGTCTTCTTACACAAGCTTGCTACTGTAGCAAGAGTGGCTTCCAAGTTTGCTACTATAGCAAGAGTAGCTACCAAGTTAATCACTATAGCAAGATTGACCACCAAGTTTGCTACATATCCAAGAGTGTCTTACACTCTTCTATTAGCCTTAATTGGTTGCTTGGATATCCTTATTCCATTAACTCTTAATGGGCTTGGGCCAAGGCATGGGATATGGGCTTCTCTACACTTAGAGATGGCCCAATCTTTACCAAACAAATAATGGGCTAGATTAAACTATTTAATTAATACCCAATCTATATTATAAACAAGTGGGCTAGTTTAAACTCTTTAAATAAAATTCATTATTTATGGTCCATCTCATGGGCCATATCCATCATTCATAATATACATGGTCCATCTCATGGCCCATGTCCATATATATATATATATATATATATATATATATATATATGGAAGGCTAATATTAATTTAATCTTTAATTTAATATCTCATATTAAATTAAGTCTAAATTAATATTTGCTTAAAATGCAATAAAGTTCCAATCTT
>CATIWO010140058.1:0-15409 GCA_949673435.1 Macaranga tanarius | reverse complement strand
ATCAAAAATATTTTGTTTCAAAAAAGAAAAAATTAAAAATTTTCAAAATTAAAAAGAAAAAATTATATTATTTGTATTTGACGAAGTATATGAGTGGTATTAGAATCTAAGAGAAAGTGAATTTCTAAATTGTTTGAATTTTGGATTAAATTAAAAAATTAAATGTTTGTAGGATTAAATAATTTCTGTGTAAAATTTGAAAGACTTAAAATGTAGTGAATGTACCAATTTGAAACAGAAATAAAAGTTAAGTAACTGAAAAGATAAAAATCAAAATTAAAGAACCAATTTGAAACGAATGTCAAAGTTAAGTGACCATTAGAGTAATTTACCCGATATTATGAGTTTAAGCGATTATCGCCTTATGCTTTTTATAATTTTTTTTATATTTCTTAGGATTTGCTGCGCTGATTACTAAAAAGAGAATTATTCTTATAATGTAGTTTATTCATATACTTTTACTTAGTGTAAAATTATAAATTTAAGTTTTGGTATGTTATAAAATTAATTTGTATCATATTAATTAAGTTTCACCTCAAAACAAGATTCTTCTCTCTTCTTATAGTTTTTTTGAGCAACAGTAAAAGATTACTAAGTATATTGATGATAATGACTGCATTTAATTATAATAAAGTGGAAGACCAACCACCAGAGCACGAGCATATAAGCCAATATCGGGTATAAATATTTGGAAAATCCTTATCTGTATATAGATGCTGGTAAAAGTCAATTGATGTGGATATTAATATTATTGGATTCTTACCGAACATGAATCATGGACAGTGGTAGAGGTGGACCACCCAAGTTATGTTGGGTAGTGCATGTGCTTCACCGGCGAGAATTTCGTTTTTGTGTCGTAAACCTTATAACTCATTCTGCACATACCGGCCACTTTTTTTTATTACTAATTTAACTCATAATTTTTTTCATTTAATGTTACATTATTGGGTGGTTATAAATATTTTAAGTATTTTTAAATTATAAGGAGATTTTTTTTTTTTTTTACTTTCAACCTTATACGGATCTTTAAAAAAAAAGGAGTGAGAGATTTAACCTTTGACCTCTGCCAATGTTTTAGCTTGTGACATAATGGTAAACTATCATTTTTAGGCGGGTTAGGTAAAATTTGGAGTAGATAGATTAAATTTTATAAGAAAGACAACATCCAATTCAAAATTTGACTCCAACCCAATTATTCAAACCAGCTAATTTGAATTGCATTACTGTTTACTGTTTATGATACTAAAACCATGACTTTTATATTTCATTTTAAAAGAACAAATGGGGGCCAAGTTAATATAGAGATTTGGAAAAGAAAAGGCAGATGGGATTTTTACAATTTCTGCACATGGTCTTGTCTAATTAGCTTAATTATCCATTAGATACAATATATGAATTATTGGTTAGATTTTTGGATCTTATTACTTGTGCTTAGCAAGAGAAAGTGCAATATGAAAAAACGTGGTCAACATTTAAGCTGTTAATTTGATATTGACAACTGAATGATTTTGGCCACCTAATAAAGAAATCGTCCCTAAAGAAGATACCATAGCTAGCATGATATTATTTTTGGCTAATTTCTACCATGAAAAATGATCATACATAGGCCAAGAAAATGCTTTAATTAATAACTAATCATAATAACATAAATAATAATAATAACAGTGTTGTGGTAAGTCAAAAAAACATTTTAAAAACTCTTAAGTAGTTAAAATTTTTCAAGAAATAGTCAAATGCTAAATATTTTTAAAGAATAAAAATGAATTCTTAAATCTGAATATTCTTGTTGTTCAAAAAAATCATTTTGGAAAATAGTTAAATTTTCAAGTTTTTTTTTGAATTATACAAAATACACACGAAGTCAGAAACAAAATACAAAACACATTCTTTCACAAAAAATTAAAATATTCTCTTATTTTTGTATAGAAAAATTCTTCATCATTATGTAGGAATTTTTAATTTTTGGTAACGTTTAGGAAATTAATATTTGATAACATTGATTAAGACATATTATGTACACAAAATCTTTGGACTAAAGAAGATATATATATTCTCTCGTAATTGAAGGACAAAGTGCAAAACAATAGAGCCTCTAACTTATTCATTTTCTTGATTTGTCAAGACAAATTTTATCAACTAAAATCCATGTGAGATTGGCAATTGTCGAGCACTCTTTAGTGTGTCACTTATAGACTATGCGGAGCCGGAGATGCCCATCAACCAAAAACAGCAACTATTGGGACCATAGACATATATCGAACCAAGAGAAGCAATGTGATAGTCTTTCATTTTAGTGGCTGCATTTCTATTATTATCACTCAACATAAACAACAATTTGTTGAATAATTACTATATATTTTTTACAGTAATGATTTATGTTACATATGACGGTTATAGTGCTGTCGTGCAATTTAGCACTTACTATTTTAACCCTCAATTTTCATGAATAACATAAAATAAAAAGATTTTTTTTTATAATTTTAAAAAAAATTTATCACATCGTATTATCTTATTTTGTATTCATTCTAAAATTGTAAATTTTATAAAAACATAAGAATTTTTTTCACTATTTATTTCCTCTCTTTAACTTTAATATTAATAAGTTGAAGTTCATTGATCAAGAACAAGAAGTACATCTCTAACATTTAATATAACTATAAAAAATTAAAAATTATTGTTGCCTGCTCAATCCTACAAGTCTTTTCATGCATGACCACCGAATAGGTTAGAATGATAATCAAGCAGAACCAACAGAAGGTGGATGGCATAAATATACAACAGAATTAGGTACAAGAAATTTATAAACTAACCAATTGAAGACCTATATTCAAAGCTAACTTATTAATAGGTTCATGTGTTTCACTGGCCTTTTTCTAGCACTTTCTTGCTTGGTTATCATAGCATTTAGATGGAGTTGGTTTTCTGAATCATTCGTTCAACTACCTAAAAAGATTTAGAAAGAAAAAGCTACTCTATCTTCAAAGAAGAAGAAGAATATTTGCACTATTAATTCTTTGAATAATAAGTTTATTAATGTTGTGTTAATGACATAAAAAGAACATTATTTGCCTTTAATTATGATGCAATCCACACTATATGAACTTCTTCCAATGCAAAATGATTAGGGTAACCCCATCTCAATTTTTCTTTTTTAAAAAAATTAATGGCCTTTACATTAGAGTTGGACATATTATAGCAAAGGAAATGATGCTCAAGTTCTCTTTTGTGGTTTTTTTGTTCTTTGTGGCTAGGGAGGTGGAGTTTGAAAGCTGAAGAATAGTGCCCAAATCTTTGATTTGCATAATCTTAGCTTCTTAATCAATCACATATAATCCAATGAAGCTAATAATCAAGATGAAGATCCCTTTGATTAACTTTATTTTGACCTATTATGATAATGATTTTTTTTTTTTGAACAAGAACCTACAGTGATAAAGATTAGAGTGTGTGTGTGTGGAAACCATCATTTTTATTCACTGGAAACTTTGCTAGATGTCTAGTTCCCAAGGGACAAAAGCTTGGTTCTGTGTTCTACTCTACAATCTTTTATTTTTGTAATTATGGGGCAATGCAATAATAATCTCCAATCTTGATAAAAGTAGTAGTTAAAATAAAATACTTGGCATTTTGTTTCTAGTGGATCTGTAGTTCACATTCACGTGCCATCTCTGCATCTTTGCGGCGATATTGCATTCCTTTACTGCTGCTAGATGGGGCTATTAGGGCGGCAAGCTGCTCATACCTCAATTTTGAATAACATTTAGCACATACACAGCACAAACACTAATTCTTTCTTTCTTTTAGTCTAAACTACGGCTATTCATACTCAAGAAACTTTTACTAATTACACACCATGACTGAAAGTCCAAATATCCTTTACAAACAATGGTTGTTGGTCAAACACCTACCTTTCAAAGCTCAAGGATTTTATTTACTTTTTTACATTGTCCACTTCAAACTCTAGGGTACACCACATTCTTTCATTTTTACCTTGTCAGAAATTCAATACATTGGTTTAATATTGGGCCCAAAGCAAACATGGTCCAAGAACAAATCCAGGTTAATCAATGTGCCTGAAGCCCTGAACACATTTTTGTCCATGACCTTGGATTCCAGTCTGAATTTACTTGATGCAAGATTCTTGCAGATGCGTTGGTACTTGGTACACCTAGGGTTTGCTGAAATGTACCCTGGATTCTTGCTTACATGTTAATGATAAGAAATAAAACCTAATGTCACCTAAGTAGGCTACAAGCAAAAGGCCTCAAGATCTGAACAAATTGGCAGCCAAGTACCCAACTGGACAGAATCTCTATAATATGGCACCATCATTAGTGGTTGCAGGCCTGCGTTCAGTTCTCCAAATTATGAGTTATTAAAAGTGATGCAGCAAAACAATACAGACAATATGTTTTTTTTTTTTTAAAATAATGTAGACACTCATAGGCCATAGGTAAAGAAAGCACAAGGATAAGGTATAAACCTGGAAAAACAGATATATGAGATTCTAAAGGTCAACAGCAACCATATTGCTCATTCTATGAAGCAAGAATGTTGACGAAGTTAAGAAGGAATATTTTCTCAGCAATCTAAACAGAGTTTGTGTTTAATATTCAAGAAATGATTGTAATGTGGTAAAATAATAATTCAGCTACTCACATCTCAGCTGAAAATGTTGGATCTGGATTAGAGTAAGAGGGTTGACAATAATTAATTCAGCAGTCTACATTGCAATTCTAAACTCTTCAGTTTCATTTGTCTCTGTGATACATATCATCATCCCAATATACATGCTTGAAACAACAGAATTTCACAGATATTAACTGTTATTCTATTACGTGTTCCTTTGGAAACTGTCACATACTTGTTGATAAAGTCCCACCAATGTGCAGAAGTAGCTTTTTTGAGCCACAAAGTCATAATTTTCAACTGAGTTTTTGAAAATTATGAGAATGGTGGCTACTAAAAACTTCAAATGGAATACATTTCAAAAGTAGAAGAAAAATGAGATAACTTGTACAA
Organism: Macaranga tanarius; assembly: GCA_949673435.1. Lineage (NCBI taxonomy): Eukaryota > Viridiplantae > Streptophyta > Magnoliopsida > Malpighiales > Euphorbiaceae > Macaranga > Macaranga tanarius. The sequence goes on along the minus strand of CATIWO010140058.1, from coordinate 10,387 downwards.
AATTTACAGTTTAAGAAAGACAATTGTATTCTTTACCCTAATTTCACTCATCTCGAACCAAATTGGTTGGCTCACTCAAAACATACTTGGGAAGTTCATACTTTGCACCTACAGAAATTTAACATTCAGAATTAAATTCCAGGGCACAAGGTTCACATTTAGATAAACAAATATATGTAGACATGTGCAGATATGTTAAAAGGAAGTTGAAGAAGAGAACGCAAAGAATTTGGCACCTCTTTCATCATAACAGATGGTCAGGTCCTCACTTTGAACAATCACACCAGCACTATCCACAATTGCTTGTGCAAGTGTTAAATCAGCTTCAGCAGCAGCATGAAGTGCATCCCATATCTCTGATAGAAGAAAACATTCTTGGAAATGTTGTTATTTAAAACCATCAAATTGTTTCTAAAGAGAATAGAGAACATAAATACGAAAGATCCAGACTGCCAAGCACTATGACCAAATAAAGAAGTCACAAATGTAACAATTAATGCAGGTTATCCCCAAAGAATAAGTGAACATAAATTAACAAAGTTTTAGCACTTTATATTCTAGCCTGGATGCAATTTATTGTGTAAATATATCCTCCAGTAAAACCTAGGTTTTGAAACATCAGAGTGTCAGAAAATTTATCCAATAAGTAAACAATTGTACTTTTTCAGTTCCTAGCATGTTTCTCTCAGTTATTGCTGTCTAAATACTTTATCAGTCTGTTCTATAAAAAAGCCTTAGGCCAATTAAAGTATCGAAAAGAGACAGAGCAATTAACAATTAGAGGCGCAACAGCAAGAACTCTCTAATGCAAAGTGTCAACCATTCATGTGCTAAAGAAAATAACACAGCATTGTGTCACTCGTGAGGTATACTGTTATTCATTGCTTGCCACAACATCAACCCTCAAGGATTACAGTTTTAAAATGTATGCAAGACAGAGAGACCAATCCATCTGAAGATAAATGAATTTGAATATTTAGGAAGCGTAAAAAATAAATAATACAAAAAGGTAACTCCTGCTTTTGGAGAAAGTGCTATCCGGAGAATTCTTACTCCTACTATAGGAAGTACAAATAGTCAAACTGCATTCTCTGTTTAAGCATATTGTTTGGTCAAGCCTGTTAAAACTGTTTTCCTTTTTACCCTTATCCTAAAGGTAACCTACTTTCCACTTAATTGATCCTGTTTGAAGAATAGTGGAGACAAGGGCTACCCTGTTTATTGAGGTCACACTAGAACACCATAAGCTTAGTATATACTTGCATTTGCATGTGAATGGTGCATGTGTTTCTGCACCTTGTTTTTTAATATGGACGATGATGAAACAAGATCAGAACTTCAGTTCAATAGACAGATGAATCAGACAATCTCAGTTAAGGCTGGCAGTTATATTAAAATGTGGATCTCACACAATTGCATGAACAATAAATAAATATTTCACTAGCAATTGCTGTTAACAGTGATCTGCTTTAAGTGGAACAGTACCTTTCCGCCCTCCATAATGAGGAGCAGTGTCCCAAAACTCATCACGCATCTGCAGGAGCTGTGTCCTTGTAATTGACTCGGTGTGCTTCCAAGGTTTTGGCTTTCGGATTTTCTTCGTATGGTCTGCATACAAAAATAAACAACAACTAAGTTTCATCTAAAGTCATCTAATATTCAGCTACAAGTTAAATCCACCAGAACAGGCCATAAGCTATTTGAACATGCACAATAAAAAACATGATACAAACATAGACATGAAGTTTAAAACAAACCTACACCAGTTAATTCGTTGACTTGCATCATACATGCCATCAAAGCCTAATGTAATGTCCAATTGTTTGCAACTTTCCACGCATTAATAACATGCCAGTGATTTCAAGTAATCAATTTGTGTGTTGCTTTATTCGAATGCACATATAAGAAACCCCTTATGCAGGTTTGAAGGCTTGATAACTCCAAAAAGAAAGAAAAAAAAAAAACTTTTTGTTAAATTTCTATGAACCGGCCTCAATTTCATATCATGTATGTTTACAAAGCGACTTGTGGAGATAAAGATTTCACCTAAATAAGTAGGATTCATTATCTCTCTGGTCCCCAAATTTTTTTGAGGAAATCCATAAATACAACAATAAATAGATCAACAGAATGACTACTGTCTGAAATCTGAACAGTTAGGAGCTTAAAGACTAGTGACTGTGACACCATTCCATATGGATGAAGAAAAATTCAATCTTGATTCTTGAATATCTAAAATGCTATCAATTTACACAATTAAAAAGAAAAAAAAAAATCTGATACATCATCACTACTGAATCAGCACCACTACCAAATCTGCCAATAGCATAATAAAAAGAAAAAAAGAAAAAATCAATGCTGTATACAAATAAAGAAATTGCAAACATCAATAAACTCAAATTTACAGCATCAAAGAAGTAGAATAAAGAAAAGAAGAACAATAAAGATAAAAGTTTTTTTACCATCTCCTTTGGCTCGAGAGGATCCAGAGCAACCCATTTCAGAAAATGAAGAGAGAAACAAAGTTTGGAAGGTGGCAGATAGATTTAGATTCAGATGGGGAAGAAAAGCAGCTCTGAAGTGATGTAATGGCTGCTTCTGGGTACTTTGTTATGTGAGTGGTGTGTTTTTTTTATCACGCTTTGTTTAATGAATAAAAAAGAGAAAAAGAAGGACAGGTGAAAGAAAGACGTAGAAGAAAGAAAAGGTGATACCTGCGATGAGATCCCACTTACTATCAGTGTTGTTGGTGTTATGTGAACAGTAAGAAATTTTAGTTTTAGTATAGTAATATTTTAGTTTTAGTATAGTAATAGGAGGAGAGTGGGGGTCCACTTTCATGTCTTTGTCTTCCCTTCTCTCTCCATCCATTTGGGAGAGAAGATGGGTCCATTCGCCTTATCCTCTTTTCTTTATTGTTTTTTTTTTTCTTTTTATCTATTGTTGATTTGTTTCCTATGAATTAAAAAAAAAAAACGTCTGTAATTAAAATAAAATTTTAAATTATAAATTTATATATATATATTGGACAAGATCCATATCTCAGGACTTGATACGAGACCCAACATCATCGGAACGGAAGAGAGGCAGTTAACAGTTAGATTAGAATCATATTTGACAGTTAGCAATTATTATATTTTGAAAATCATTTTAGTTAGATTATAAACATTTTTGACAGATAGCAATTAATATATTTTGAAAACTATTCTTGTGAGTCACCACTAAAGTGGGATTTCACATGCCTAGTGTGGAGGAGAGGAATTGAACCCAATATCCCTCTCTTCTAAAAGCAAAAACTCTTACTACTTGAACTAGACCTCAAATGTATTATAAATTTATATATCAAAAAATATATTATAAGAATTTTATTTCTTTACAGAGTCTTGGGTGGATTCAAGTTAGTCAAAGTTTCACTATAAGTAATTTAAAAAATTAAAAATGCATAAATTTCTTTAATATTTTAAAAGTAATTTAGCTTTCTTAAAAGATTGAACAAAAAAGAACATTGGTTAATTTGAATGGTTGACAATTTTTTTTCCTAGATGGTGAATTGATGGTCCTTCTCATTTAAAATGAAATTTGAGAGAGCTCATTAGCTCATCCAACTTTTTATGGAGGTATTTCATTTTCAAGTTTGGTTGGTAGTTTCTCTTATATTTTTGACATAATAAAACTATATTTTTGACATAATAAAACTATGTGAAATTGTAATAAATTATTTTTTACGGATGTAATAAATTAGTAAAAATTTTAATAAATACAATAAAATTAGTAAAAGTTTTAATAAATAAAATAAAATATGATGGTTTGGATGATAAATTTAATTATATTATTAATTAAATGAAAGTTTGATCAATTTTACAAAACAAGTAAAAGTAAAAAATATGTTGTACTAACTATTTCTAAAAAAAAAAAAATCAAGTTACTATTTAAACTAAACTCAAAGTTGTTTTTTTTTTCTTTTGAATAATTAACACACACGGCACAGAGATACCACACACCATATAACAAAACTATGGTAATTTTATTAGATGTGGAATGGTATATATGTTACATACACATTAACTTAGCGATATGAGATTTAAGATCAGAGCGTGGAAATTATTAAAGAAATTAATAATTTTGTTGATAAAAAGAGAGAAGGGAAATTATCAATTCATGCTACAGAATGGGTGGATCCAGATGTGGACCACGATAAACCTTCGTTACACCAGATAACAACCCTTCCACATGGGTGGAGGCAAACAACCGTTTCCAATTGCCACGTCAGCTTCCTTTCTCTTCAATTTCACACTTTTCACGAACATTGACTGAAAAAATCAAAATCAAAATCGCTCCCATTTCAATTCTTTCAATTGAAATCTCTCTGCACAAAATTAGGGCACCAAAAATCTACTCTTCCCACCACCGCCACCGCCACCGCCACCATGAATATCTTCAGGTTCCTCGGCGACATGACTCATCTAATCAGTATTCTCATTCTCCTTCTCAAAATCTACGCCACCAAATCTTGCTCAGGTAATTCAGAAACCCCCTCTCATTACCCCATTTCCTACAAGCTATACTGCTCCTATGTAATTTTTTGTTTTTTTGGTGATGCGATATTTAGGGATTTCGCTCAAGACGCAAGAGCTGTATGCGCTGGTGTTCTTAACGCGATATTTGGATTTGTTCACGGATTTTATCTCCCTTTATAACACTGTAATGAAACTGGTTTTCATCGCCAGTTCTCTCGCAATTGTATGGTGCATGAGACGGCACCGTATTGTTAAACGCTCTTATGATAAGGAGCTCGATACGTTTCGGCATTACTTTCTTGTTGCTGCTTGCTTTGTTTTGGCTCTTCTTCTTCACGAGAAGTTCACATTGCGTGAGGTCTCTTTGTGTTTTCAGAATAATTAGCTGATTTGTAATGTATGATTGTTATAGGTAATTAATCATGTAGTGATGGAGGTGGACTTAGGAATTTTATATAATTTTTTGCAGGTTCTTTGGGCATTTTCTATATACTTAGAGGCTGTGGCTATTCTTCCACAGTTAGTGCTGCTTCAGCGAGGTGGGAATGTTGATAATTTGACTGGGCAATATGTTTTCTTTCTTGGGTATGTATATGCATAATTTTTGATAAAGCGGCTGGACATTGAACTCATTTTTTAAAAATGATTTCCTTGTATTTGTATTTATTGAGTGTTAAATCCTGTTTATTGAATGTCCGTCTATCTTGGTGTATTTGTTGTCTGGCGCTGTTATCCATGGAACATAAAAATGTCAGTGTTTTCTATAATTATCATCCATTCTTGAGTTTCCGCTCTTTAAATGTTGAACTTCTTGTTTGCATTTTGTGTTTAACCATGCGAACTAGTAATATATAGACATGATGATTGTGACTTCTTTTGAATTATGGTCAGAGATAGTTTCATTGATGCCTTCACATTGGAATTTTGTGGTTGATCTAGTACTTGTGCATAGATGTATATTAACATCTTTTTTTAAAATCAGATATACGTTTAGTTATTGTGTATACGGTTACAGCATGTTTCTCATCTTGATTTTTGTTGCATCTTGGGACATGAGATGAGATGCATGTTGGAGTCTTTTTTTTTTTTGTAATATTTTTTCATTTTCCTTTTTTTTTTTTCTAAACATCAGCAAGCATCATTATTCTTCAACAAGTACCTTATCCAAATGTGATTTTCACAGAAATTAATCTGTATTCCCATGATGCATAAGATGAATTCTTTGCCAGGGATTTGCACTCTGTAGCCTTAGATGAATATGCAGAATCAGTTCACAGGGATGTTCCTTTTGTTGTGAGAATGACTTCTCTTCGTGGTTGCATTTGCCTGTAAACTATCCATAGGCTCAGCTCTATTTGATATGTTGGAGAATGTAACGGGAGAACCTCTTAGACTTGTTCATGTGAGGAGCAGACTGTGGTTACTGTTCTAATTCTCTAGAACTGGAAGTGTATTCTTCCATTCTTTTTGCAGTAATCATTTGGATATTTAATCATGACTTTTGATGTGATGTGCTTAATTTCATGCATTCATCTGTTTCTACACCTGAACATGGATAAGAGGAGGATTTTGATTTTTTGGTGGCTGTTATGGAACTATAGCATTGTGGTCACATCCTTTAAACATAAGTTTTAGGGGAACTACTTTAAAAAGGAGACAAGGGAGGGAATCTTTTGCAAAAGATTTTGAGATCATATTTCTTTTATTTGCTTGTGCATACTTGTCTGTTCATTTTGGTCCATTCTGTAATGCACTATGTAAAATTTATTGTATATGCAGGGCTTATCGTGCTTTCTACATCCTCAATTGGATTTACCGTTATTTAACCGAGACACATTTCAGTCGATGGATATGTAAGCTTATTAAGAATAACAACTACTTGACTGGATTGATGCTATTGGTGGATCTATTCTGATTTCCATATTTTTTTGTTTATTTCTCAGCGTGCATCTCCGGTCTTGTTCAGACAGCTCTTTATGCAGATTTCTTCTACTACTACTTCATAAGGTATGAAAAATGCTCCTGTTTATCTTCCTGTCTCTCGTTTGCTCTCTTTCTTCTCACAAAAAGCCTTTTGCCCCTTTGCAGCTGGAAGAACAATGCAAAACTTCAGCTGCCAGCTTGAGCAAGGCGCCAGTATGTTGAAGGTTCACTCCTTAGTTTAGGCTGTTATAAGGGTTTCTTGTATACCCATTTGTTCCAGTTGATTTTGAAGGGGACAATGTGGCTATTTACTATAGTTTTGGGTTGGGATCAATTCCCTCATGTGACGAAAGAAGGTTGATAAGATCGGTGGTTCATCTTGCAGTTGCCAATCTCTGGCTCTTTTAGGCTATAGATCAAATGCCCATGTTGCTATGAGGTGCTAATTTTAATTGTACCAGAAGCCTTCATTTTACTTTGTATGTCATAAACCCAGTTCGGGAGGTAAAAATGTAGATTGGAGCAACACTACAGTTAGAGAAAGTGCAGATACGGTTAACATTCGCAGATTAATTTAGTTACATTCTTTTGTGTCGAAAAATAGTTTCGTCCTCTTTGTGTGTGAAATGTTTCCCGTCACCCGTCATTCTGAATTAAGCATGTTGATGATAGTTTATTAATAGATTATTATGTTAATACAAGATGACCAAGTTCGATATCCGTGTTCTTGATGCATCGCATAATTGATTAGCAGCGCCATTACATGTGCCAGCAGGGTGAAGACTTGGTCCCCATGATCTGAATTTAATTTTAACTGTTCCTTTAAAAAATATATATATATATATATATATATATAAGAGTCAATTCTCTTCCCTTGGTCGGCCCTTGTATTATAGCAGTACAAAAATTCCAAGCTGAGCAAACACAATACACAAGCAACATGTGAAACATATTCTTCTCAGTTTTACTCGGCCCAAGCCCATCTCATCTACAACACCACAACAAGGCACGACCCTCTCGTCTCGCACAAATGTCGACATCCCATTGGCTGAGTCAACGTGGCGTGTTATTCCACTTTACGCCACGATGGATAAACCAAAATATCAGCAATCGAAAATAAAAAATAGAAACAAAAATAAAATAAAATAGCCCTCCCTTCTTCCCTTTTTTTTCCACTTTGAACGCTTCTGGAGCAACACACAACAAGTGGATGGCTCCTTCTTCGATCTCTCCGCTCCGTTAATAAAAACCAAATAAAAATAAATACCCTCTCCACTTCATCTCCCCAATTCCGCATATCGTAAGTCTTCAGATCTATTTCATATTTAATCATCTCCAGATCTGTAGATCTGCTTCTTTCTTCTACAGATCTCGTAATTTTTGTGAATTTTTTTGCAGGTTATTTTTCATTTTTTAAATTTTTGAGAGATGGGAGGAGGATTCAGAGTTTTGCATCTGGTGAAACCGTTCCTATCGTTTCTACCGGAGGTTCAAACTGCCGATCGCAAGATCCCTTTCAGAGAGAAAGTTATTTACACTGTCATTTCTCTCTTTATTTTCCTCGTTTGCAGTCAGTTACCGCTTTACGGTATCCATTCGACCACCGGAGCTGATCCCTTTTATTGGATGCGTGTGATTCTCGCTTCCAATCGTGGTACTGTTATGGAACTTGGCATTACTCCCATTGTCACTTCTGGTTTGGTTATGCAATTGTTGGCTGGTTCCAAAATTATCGAAGTTGATAATAATGTTCGCGAGGATCGTGCTCTTCTGTAAGTTCCTTCTCCCTTAATTTAATTTAATTTAATTTATTTGTTGCCTTGTTAACCATTTGGAAATTAATTTTATTCATGTGTTTTACAATTGATTATATTATGATATTTATGTTCGCAAGATTTAATTATGAATTTGAACTCTTTTGCTGCTAATTATCTATTCAAAACATATGATACAAGTTCATGAAATATTCATTTTGTGTACATTAGCAGTTGACCTACAGTTTAGGTGGAATGCGCCGCGCTATGGCTCTGTTTTTTTTTTTTTTTTTTTTTTAATTTGTTTTCTGACATAATTTTTTTTGCAGGAATGGAGCACAAAAACTGTTGGGGATTCTGATCGCTGTCGGTGAGGCGGTTGCTTATGTGCTATCTGGAATGTATGGTAGTGTCAGCCAACTTGGTGCTGGAAATGCTATTCTTATTATTGTTCAGCTCTGTTTTGCTGGCATTATTGTTATATGCCTTGATGAGCTTCTCCAAAAAGGATATGGTCTCGGCTCTGGGATCTCCCTTTTCATTGCTACCAATATCTGGTGGAGTGCTCTTTCCTTTCTTCTCCCCTTTGTTTATATTCATTGTGTTCGAGTTGTATGGCAAGTGTTGACATTTTTATATTTTGTTCCCACGTTCGTGCAGTGAAAATATCATATGGAAAGCATTTAGCCCCACAACAATAAACAGCGGTCGTGGAGCTGAGTTTGAAGGCGCTGTTATTGCTCTGTTCCATCTGTTGATCACTAGATCGGACAAAGTTCGTGCTCTTCGAGAGGCTTTCTATCGGCAAAACCTTCCTAATGTTACCAATTTACTTGCTACTGTTTTGATCTTCCTTATTGTGATCTATTTCCAAGGTTTTCGTGTGGTTTTGCCTGTGAGGTCTAAGAATGCCCGTGGGCAACAAGGCTCTTATCCAATTAAGCTTTTCTACACATCCAATATGCCAATAATTTTGCAATCTGCACTTGTTTCCAATCTTTATTTCATCTCTCAGGTACTTGAGTTACTTGTGTGATGGTTCAATGCCTGATTTAGTGTTGCATAAATGTAACACTGCATTTCTGTGCAGTTGCTCTACAGGAGATACAGTGGAAATTTCTTTGTCAATCTGTTGGGGAAATGGAAGGAATCTGAATATTCTGGTGGTCAATATATTCCAGTTGGTGGTCTTGCTTATTATGTCACTGCTCCAGCAAGGTGAGGCATCTATTTCTTTCCCACTCTTTGTATATCTTATCTATTCATTTTTAAGCACTTTCATTGTTTTTCAATCTTTACTTTCTTCTTGTGCTGACAACTTGGTTTGTCAATCAATGTGCAGTTTGGCAGATATGGCAGCGAATCCCTTCCATGCTCTCTTTTATCTGGTATTCATGCTTTCAGCCTGTGCGCTCTTCTCAAAAACATGGATTGAAGTCTCAGGATCTTCTGCTAAGGATGTTGCCAAGCAGCTTAAGGTATATCAATATAGGAATTATTCTTTTGTCATCTTATATGCATTTCTTTATGGTTTGATCTTTTTTCTTAATACTCTTATTGGAAGTTTGCTTGCTTGTATCCATTAAAACTTAGTAGGCACACGTTACGATAGTTAATTCATCAAGCCTAGGTGCTATGTATGTTAATCTGTATAATGGAATTTCTTGTTGATCTTGGTATGTTTTAGTCAAACGGTATTTATTTGCAGTGACAAACACATATTATTATGGTTCTGCAGGAACAACAAATGGTGATGCCAGGACATCGCGATTCAAATTTGCAGAAAGAATTGAACCGCTACATTCCTACTGCAGCTGCCTTTGGAGGAATGTGCATTGGTGCACTGACAGTACTGGCAGATTTCATGGGAGCAATTGGCTCAGGAACAGGGATTTTGCTTGCTGTTACTATTATCTATCAATATTTTGAGACTTTTGAGAAAGAGAGAGCTAGTGAACTCGGCTTCTTCGGCTTTTAAGTAATAGGATGTTTTAGGAACTAAAAATGTTATATCCATCAATTTCAATAGCAGCTTTTGTGAAATCTGTTTGTTATCACACACGCAGTGGCTGCTATGTCATTTCCTTTTATGTAGACTTGTGTTAGAATTCATATTGAGGCAGATGAATGACAATTTTCTCCTAGTTACAATTTTTTTTCTTTCCGAGTTCTCATTATATTTACGTCAACTCG
>CATIWO010140052.1:0-15720 GCA_949673435.1 Macaranga tanarius | reverse complement strand
ATGACTATGAACATTTATAGCATATGTACCAAATGAGTTTATCACTTATATTATCAACTCTTGATAATAAACTCATTCAACATAATACTAAGGGTAAATATTCAAATAAACTTAACACTTAATTTAAATGAATATTTTATTACCATAGGGATAAATATACAATGTCTACATATAATAATGGCGCTAGGGCACATCTAACTAACATTGACTACTCTAAGAGTGAGACCTGTACTAGTAGAAAGGGTACAGAAAGCTCAAGTTCAAGATCAGCACTTGAGCAAAATCATCAATGAGGTGAGAAATGGCACTCGTATGAATTTCTCCCTCAGAGATGATGGAACTTTATTGCTGGAAAATAGATTATGCGTGCCTAATAAAAAAACTTTAAAAAGAGAAATAATGGAAGAAGCTCATTGTGCAGCATATTCAATGCACCTAGTAGTACAAAAATGTATCGAAACCTTAAGGAAAATTATTGGTGGCAAGGTATGAAGAAGGAAATAGCAGATTACGTGGTAAAATGTTTGGTATGCCAACAAATCAAGGCTGAACACTAAGGTCCTTCTGGAACACTTTAACCACTTCCTATTCTTGAGTGGAAATGGGAGTACATCACTATGAACTTTGTTTCTGGTTTACCTCGAATGCAAGCAGGAAATGACTTTGTATGGGTAATTGTGGATAGGTTAACAAAGTTAGCACATTTCTTACTAATAAAGGTGGATTATTCTTTGGACAAACTGGTAGAGATTTATGTGAATGAGGTGGATTATTCTTTGGACAAACTGGTAGAGATTTATGTTAATGAGGTGGTAAGACTTCATGGGACTCCAATATCTATAGTATCTGACAGAGATCAGTGGTTTACGTCAAGATTTTGGCCTAGTTTGTAACATGCTATGGGTACCAAGTTGAAGTTCAGTACTATTTTTCATCCCCAAACTGATGGACAGTCTGAATGAACTATCCAAACATTGGAAGATATGCTTAGAGCATGTGTAATGGAATTCAAAGGAAGTTGGGACAAACACGTACCTTTAATGGAATTTGCTTACAATAATGGCTTTCATGCTAGTCTTGGCATGGCACCCTTTGAAGCGCTATGTGGAAGAAAGTGCTGGACTCCAATGTGCTAAGATGAAGCATGAGAAAGGAAGTTAGTAGGCCCAAAGATTGTACAATTAACGATAGATAAGGCACAATCAATTAGAAGTTATTTGAACGCTGCTCAGGACAGACAAAAGAGCTATACAGATTTGAAGCAGAAAGATATTGAGTATGTTGTCGGGGAAAAGGTCTTCTTAAAAATTTCTCCTTGGAAAGGTGTTGTGCACTTTGGAAAGCATATAAAGTTAAGTCCTTGATATGTTGGACCGTATGAAGTTATTGAAAAACTTGGACCTATCGCTTATAGGTTATCGTTACCACCAGAATTGTCCAAGATTCACGATGTCTTTCATATTTTTATGTTGAGGAGATATAAAAGTGATCCCTCCCATGTCCTGTAACCTCAGCCAATAGAATTAAAAGAAGATTTGACTTACGAGGAAGAACCCATAGAGATTTTAGCGAGAGAGGAGAAACTATTAAGGAATAAGGTGATTCCATTGGTTAAAGTTTTGAGGAGAAACTATTCTAAGGAAGAAGCAACATGGGAAAGGGAAGAAGATATGCGAATCCAGTATCCCCATTTGTTTTTCCTCATAGGTATGTAAATTTCGGGGACAAAATTTCTTAAGAGGGAGAGAATTATAATACCTTATCCTGAAAATTAGGGTATAGATAGATAAATGGACTAAATAACATTAGAAGTAAGTTTGAGGACCTTTTTGGTTATTTTGAAAATTTTGGGGGACTAAAATGGATATTTATCAAAAAGGGGCTAAAATTGATATTTGCCAAAATGTTTTTAAAAGAAAAAAAATAAAGAAGTAGAAGCTTTATTTCATGCCATTTCGTCTTTATTTCTTTCTTCTCTACGCCAAATTCTTCGTCTTTTTCATTTTTTTTCTTTTATCAAACTTACAAAATCTCAACTTCCAAACATCAATTCAAGGATTCTTATTACAAATTCAATAGTATAAACAAGAATTTATGGTAAGTAAAAGTTATTTGATTCTAGTTTTTGAATTTGTAGGAAATTTGATATTTTGAATAAATCTTTGAGTTTTTAAGCTTGTTTATGCTAAAATAGACCCCCGGGATGTTTAAAAGGATGTTTGGGATTGATTTGCATTGATTTCTAGTGTTTTTTATCAATAAAAATTGAGTTTTTATGATTTCAGGCCACGAAGACAACACCTCAATATAAAGGCGGCACCTCAGTGTTCCAGAGGCGGTGCCTCAGTATAGAGGCGGAGCCTCAGTATAGAGGTAGCACCTCTGTGCTATAAAGGTGGCACCTCTGCACAGTGGTGGCGCCTCTATAAGTTAAGGTGGCACCCCAGAAGCCTCCCGAAGCCCGAAACTCTATTTTAAGCAATTTTAAGCCATTTTTCGGGTCCTAAGTCATATCTTTAAGCTGTAGATCAATTATATTGAGTAGAATTGAGGTTATAAGTTAGTGTTCTTATGATTTTACTTATGGATGTTAGGAGGAACCTCAGCCCCAATCGTAGAGCATAACGTCGCTCCTCTAGGCTAAAATTGTCAGTTGTCTTAACAAGTGAGTGGATATTAGTATAACGATGGTTTAAAATCTATGATATGTATTTATTGAATCTCAGAAATGTATATATGCTTATATTTTACAAGGATTAATGTTTATTGATTTCCTAAATGCTATTTACAATTATGTATTTTCTTGTTATCTGAAACTATATGATGTTAAGTTTACTTTGAGCTATATACATGAAAATTTAGTTTTGAAATATATAATTTAAGAAATACACTCAGAAGGGTGCCTATGAAATCACACCTTGAATGCCAGGTGAAATGAAATAAATTATATTACTGACGGGCAATGACTCTGCGCATGCATATGATGATGATTTAGCACTTTGGGTAGCCAGGTAAGACATTCAGCTCCCAATTTTTCATGGGATTTATAGGATACCACCTGAGTGTACAATGGTATATGTATATATATTTATGTATTTGATCTTGATGATTTTATTTATGATTTTTTTTATTTATATTAAAATGTACTAAAAGATTCAGAGGAAATTATATAGATGTTCTTCTTTTTATATATAGCAGAAATTGTTAAGAAAGAAGTATTTACGTAAATACTCAAGTTGTTTTCCCTATCATAGATGGATTCGTATTTGAAGAAAGTTGAATTTCTGTATTATGTTACATGATTATATATATTAATGTTTTCTGTAGTTATACATATATCCTCTCATTGAGTAGTCATACTCACCCCACCTATCATAACCATTTCAGATTTCATTTTGGTGGATCAGTAGATTCTTGTATAGCATGTTTTGGAGTGAGCACTAGAAGAGGTTGAGCCAACAACTTTTGCTGTTTGGAGATAAACTTTTGTTTAGTAAGCCTCAAAGGCATATGTACTATTTGTATAATAGATACTGTAAACTCTATTTGTATTACAGTATGCTTGTAAGGATGAATATTTGTATTAAGTTATGTTATATAATGGTTTGTATATGATTAATAGTTTAATGTTGTACTGACCCTTATGGTAGAGAAAGGGGTGTGACAATTTGGGTGATGGCAATGTTAATGTTTTTTCAAGTTCTTCTCAACATATCACAGTAGAATGTGAATTTAATGTGAAGTCTCAATTTGTTACTTGTTTCTATGCCCATGTGTTAGGATCTATGAGAAGGTATCTTTGGGCAAAATTGGAACACTTATCTTCTTTGATTTCTTCAAATTGGTTCTTGTTAGGGGATTTTAATGCATGCTTTGGAGGTCATGAAAAGCTTGGCCATCCTCCTAATGCTCGGTCTTGCCAGGATTTTATTTCTGCCATGGATAAATGTTCTTTAACTTATTTACATACTAAAGGTCCTTTATTTACATAGACTAATAATAGACGTAGGATTCATAGAGTTGACATTCGTCATGGTCGTGCTTTGTGTTTAGATGTTTCTTTTCAAAATTGGATCTCTATTGAGTGTCACTCTCTTGCGCGCCACTGCTCAGATCATAATCCTATTCTGCTTTCTTGTCATTAGCCTTCTATTTTGCCAAAGCCTTTTCATTTTTTATCCATGTCTTCTCATGACAGTTTTCTTTCGGCGATGGGTGATTTTTGGTGTTCCCTTTCAATTTCTGGCCATCCCATATTTGTTATGATGTATAAATTAAAGCTTTTATATTCTTTTTTAAGAACATGGAATAGATCAACATTCGGCTAGGTTGATTTTTTAATCTCAAAAGCAGAGCGGCAGTTTCTTTCTGTTCAACAGAAGATTGAGCTTAATAGTTTCTCAGATCATTTGCATCATCAAGAGCTTAGTGCTAATAATGATCTTTCTTTACACTTGTCTCAGCAAGGGTCTCTTTTAAAGGATAAGAGTCGTATTAGATGGCTTCGGGATGGTGATCAAAACTCTAAATTTTATCACGGCCTTCTTGCTAGATGATGAGCTCAAAGTTCTGAGTGTTCTATGCTGATTAATGGAGATTTAGTGGATAATTATGAGATTATTAATAATCATGTTGTGGATTATTTCTCCAAGCTTTTTTCTTCAGATAAGGTTCCTCGAGATTTTTCAGAAGTTAAAGAGGTGATTCCTTTGATGGTTACGACTGTAGACAATTTGATGCTTACTATGCTGCCAACTAATTATCTCATTCACACTGTGGTTTTTGCCATAGATCCCTATAGTGCTCCTGGCCCTAATGGCTTTACAGGTCTTTTTTTTCATTCTTGTTGGAATATTGTTATTTTTTATCTTTGTAATGTTGTTCGTAGTTTTTTCACTATTGGTTCACGATTTTCTGGCTTAAATTCTAATTTGATGGTTCTTATTCTTAAGATCTTGGGAGCTAACTCTGTTGAAAAATTTCGCCCCATAATTCTAAGTAATTTTCTCTTCAAGATAATTACTAGAATTTTAGCTGATCGGCTGGGTCCTATTGCTTCTAAAATTATTTATGAAAATCAATTTGGTTTTCTTAAAAGATGGAATATTGAAGATTGTATTGTGGCAGCATTTGAATATTTTAATATTATGCATCGTAGTGGTAAAGGTGGTAATATGGCCTTGAAAATTGACATTGGAAAGGCTTTTGATTCTTTGGAATGGGATTTTATTTTAGCAGTCCTTCGTAGTTTTAGCTTTTCTAATAATTTTTATGATTGGATCTTGACAATTTTTGAGTTTGCAAAATTGTTTATTTTAATGAATGGCAGTCCTAAGGGTTATTTTCCAGTCTCCAGGGGTGTTAGCCAGGGAGATCCCTTATCTCTATTAATTTTTTATCTAGCTAAGGATTTTTAAGTCGCAAGTTATCTTCTACGGTGAGTTCAGGTCTTTTAGTACCTATGTTTAGTGGGTGCAGCTTGGTGTGTCCTTCGCATTTGCTATATGCGGATGACATTCTAATTTTTGGCAAGGCTTCTTATGCTAATATTGATCTGCTCACTCGTGTTTTCAATGATTATGGAACTTTATCTCATCAGCAAGTAAACTAGGAGAAGTCTGAGATGTTCTTGAGCAATGGCATTTCTAATACTCGTGCTATAGCTTTGCGTTCTAGAGCTAGGATGTATGCAAGTTCTTTCCCTTTCACTTATCTAGGTGTTCCCATGTTTATTGGTGCTCCTAAAAAGAGATGGTTACAGTCCTATGCTGATAGAATTATTGATAAAATGGAACCTTGGAAAGGTCATTCTTTGTCTATGGCAAAAAGGTTAGATTTAATTAAATCTTTTATTTATGGGTCCCTTTTGCATTGTTTTATGATCTATAAATGGCCAGCTTCTCTTCTGAAGTTTTTAGAAAAAGCTATTCAGAATTTTCTTTGAACAGGGTCAATTCATTCTAAAAAATTAGTTTATGTGACATGGGATCAGTGTTATTTGTCTCTTGATGAAGGTGGTCTTGCTTTGAAGCGTTTATTTATTTTTAATAAATCTCTTTTAGGGCGTGTGGCTTGGAAGCTCTGTTGTGGTTCTTCATTTATTTTTTCATTATTGTGCTAGAGATTTCTCAAGTATGTTTTCCAAAGACTTTTTTTTATGTTCTTCAATTTGGCCCTCTATTAAAGATGTTTATCATGATTTCCAAGCTTCTTCACAATGGTTGCCTTCTTTTTCATCCAATTTGAACTTTTGGACTTCAAACTTTCTTGGTTACACTATTGTAGAGAAAATTGGTATCCCCTCGTCAGTTAAGAAACATCTCTTCACTTTTATTGCTGATGTTTTTTAGGATAGTGATTGGCATGTGCCTATGAATTTTTCTATTGCTTATCCTAACATTGTTAATGATCTCAAGAATAACGCAACTTCTAGTGATCATTTTATTTAGAGATTTTCTCCAAAGGGGGTTTTTTCTTGTGAGCATGCAGGTGATTTTTTCAAGGCTTCGAGTCCTAGGGTTGTATAGGGGATAGAGTTATGGAGGCATTATCTTCCTCTAAGTCGATCTCTTTTAAGCTGGCATGCTTTCCTTCAAAAGCTTTCATCCGATGAGAACTTACAGCGTAAGGGCATTCCTATTATTTCTCAATGTCATCTTTGTGCTAATGCTTATGAATCTATTGATCATGTGCTTGTTTCCTGCCCTTATGCAGTAACTTTGTGGACTGCCTTGCAGGATCTTTTTCAATTTCGTTTTCCCATTTCTGGTTCTGCGCTTGAATTGTATAAGGTTGCCTCTTCTATTATTTTTTCTAGTCAACTAGTGATTCTTTGGAAGGTTGGCATTATCACTTTCTATTGGCTTTTATGGAGGGTGTGCAATTAAGCCACCTTCCGAGATTGCTTTATGCCCATCTCAGTCTCTTTCAGGAATCTTTACAAATGTATTAAGGAAACTGAGCTTTTTAAGGCTAGTCATTTGTGGAACTCTCAATCAGAGCTGTTTATTCTTTAACGACTTTAAGTTGTTGGTATTCCTAAACTAATTTCTATCCCTCGTGCAATCTTTCGGTTTCCTCCTCTTCGGAACTGGTTCAAGGTTAACACAGATGGAGTGGCGAAGGGTTGTCCTGATATGGCTGGTGCAGGTGGGATTTTTCAGCTTTCTAATGGTTACTCGGTTGGTTCTTTTGCAGCTCCTCTTGGTTGCAAATTTGCTTTCGAGGCGGAGTTGATGACGGTTATGGTTGCAGTCATGTATGCTGTTTAATTTAACTACAACCCTCTTTGGATTGAGAGTGACTCAGTCAATATTGTTCGGATTATTCAAAGTCGAAGCTGTGAGGTTTCATGGAACTTGCGTAAGGATTGGCATCAGTGTTTTCTATCTATGCATTCTCTTCAAATTTATGCTTCCTATATATTCAGGGAGGCTAACATGGTGGCAGACAAACTTTCTAATCTAGCTATTGATCTTGCTTGTAAAGCTTGGTGGCCTACTTTTCCTTCGGAGTGTTTTGAATTAGTTAGAAATGATGCTATGGGTTTTCATAGTATCTGTTCCTATTGTATTTCTTTGCCCTTTGAGGTTGTAATCAACATTGGTTTCTTTTTTTCATTAATAAATATCCTAACCTTGGTATGTGATGTGAGTGCTAAGGAGGTGCAAGCCTAGTTGGGATGTCTGGGTGTACTTTTGATACCAGTTTTAGGAATTCTTATAAAAAAAATTATAGGTTTATTTACCATATCAGTTAAGAAAATGTTCAATTCACTAAAAAAAATTCATATCTATACTTACTAATTAAGTCAAATATATCAAAAGAATAATTAAAAATATATCCAAATAACAATGCTAAATATCATCACTATCTATTTATTACATAAATTTCGTATAAAATAACAAAAAAATTACAAAAAAATCCATATTTAAAATCTTCATATTTATTTTCTCAATAAAAGGCCATAATAAATTATTTAATTTTATATTAAAGTTAAGTAACTAAAAAGTTCACTATTTCACTCTATAAATACTTGCATCAAACCAAAACATTTTTAAAAAAAATAATGTCCTACTACAAAATTACACAATTGCTATCCCAACCCAAAAATAACCAAAAATGGAAAGTTAGATCAAACTCTCCCGTCACCATACCTACTTAACTAGAAAATATCAACCTTCAATTCCTTCTTCATCATAATCCACAAATAACATTAACATTCAACTTTAATAAATTATGGCTATAAAACTATCAAAACAATTTGTGACCTGATACTCCAAGACACTTGAATCAATAAGATTCCATTTTGAAAATATTTGTTAAAAGGCTCAAACAATTTCTCGATGATCTTTTTTAATAATTGCAAACAAGACTTATAGGTATGTCTATTGTTATGCTTACTTTATTGTATACTATATTACAAATTAATTTTTAAAAAACATTTCTTCTTTTTCAACGGTAATTTATAATATATAAATTTAAAAACATGGAGGGAGATTCCCTTATTCAAATATACTGTTATACTTTAGTGTAAAGGGATCCACAAATACAAAAGAAAAGGTACGCCAATATAAAAATTACTTTTTTTTTCACAATAAAATTCTTTATCAAAATTTGTATATCTACCACTAATTTAATTTTATACTTTTTTTAACATATTCAACCAAACAATTGATAAAGACAAGTGCTTAAAGAAACAAACACATGTTTCATTTGTGGCCCATGTAAAAGCAAGCACTAAAGATGATTTTGCTACAATTACGGGACAAATTTATCTATGATAAAGGACCTTATGTTTTAGATTAGATCATTGCAAAAATAAGAACTCCATCCATCATAATATGATTCACAAAATGCTACAATACAAAACTATATACATATAAATGGTCTTCAGTTTTTGTGATTGTAGCAACTATTTTCAATTAATGGTTTCATGAACCTCGCTTCACAATGTCTCATTTTCCATATATAGTTTTCACCTTGTATGCATACTTTCTAAAACCATTTATTTCATCTTTACATTTGTAAAGATTAATTCTCAGCTACCAACCACAATTACAAATTCTTACAAATAATAAAATAAAGTAGTTTTTAATTTTTTGAAACTAAAATAATTAAATAAATAAAGTATTTAATATGTTTTTTTAATGTCAATTATTAAACTTCAGTCACTTATGAATTGCTACAATTTTATTTAAACAACCATGTTTTTCTTTATTTATGATACTTTTCTACATAAATAATCATGCTTAATATTTTTACTGGCCATTAACATTCTTAATTCTATTTTCAATTAAAGATGAGAATACCAAAAATTACTATTTAAAAAAAAGTAATAACCCAATTATTAATTTGTTATTATGTCACCAAATATATCCCCGTATTATAAGTTCATATAAGTAAATACCTAATTTCTCATTTCTTCCCATCCAAAAAAATATTCTAATTTTAACACATACTTTTACAGATAAAATTATATAATTATATTATCTCAGTTAAAAAAATATCTTTTTATTATTTTACTAATTTATAATTTATCTTCATAATTTTTTTTATCTTAATAATTTATATTACATTTAGTCAAAAAATTACACAGCATATTTTATGTTCACCTCTTGCTAACATAAAATAAATATTTCCTTCTATTATACTCAGAATTATAAGTAAGAGATGATGCACTTATAATAAATTATAACCACTCTCTACAATGATAAATAAGTTACACATAATTTAAGAGCAAATCTTTCAACCTCCCTTAAAATTATAAGCAAAAGATAATGCTCTTAAGTTATTATTATAAAATACATGTAAAAAGTCCTTATTATCAAATTTTATAATTACCATCCAATAATAAACAACTATTTTGATATATATAAATCCACTAATAGTATAAGATCCACACACACTTGCGAAAACTTGAGTTCCCAACTTCATTTTATGATCTTTTATGTCGTCATTACAGAATTAAAATACAATAAATAAATGCAAAAGACACTATAGCTAATGCAAAATCCACCTGTTCTATCCCTGCTTACGGCAAAAAAAAAAAAAAGAAATTAATTTCAAATTTATAAAAAAAACGGTTAAATGAAAACTTAAACTCTAATCATTTGCAAATTTGCAATAAAACTATCTTCATTTAGAAATAATAATAAAACGGTTACACAATTTTAAACAAACCTTCTCAATTCCTTTAAGCTATAACAACTATAAAGTCCAAAAATAATAAATTTGTTTACCTTATTTTTTAAAATATTATTAAAGTAATATCTTTTGATATACAAAACTATTTAACATTAAATTAAATATTTACCATAACTCCCACCTTTTCATATGCTAAAATAATAATAATAAATGTATAAATAAAATATTCTCCATATATAAACACAGGGATATACAACAAAGAACAAAAAATAACTCAAACACTCCACACAAAATAAAAATGCATTACAAGAACAAGAGATCATGTACATCACTACCATATGAGATTATAGTCACAAACTCACAATACTAATCCATTTTGTACAGAATGATGTCAAATCATTTCTATCAATGTCTATAAGGTGTATATTTTCAACAACTATAACCAAGGTCCTACACATTTATTTTTTTTCTTTCTTATTTCACTTTTTTAAATATCTTCATTGCTTTTTAAGTACCATGTATGATGTATGTACTTATATTTTTTCTTTCATTTCACAACTTAACACTTTACAATAAGCTTACAAATGAAGAACAAGTACTAAAACATGTCAACTTATGGCCATTGCTTATAAAATTCAACACTTTAATCAAAATAAGTAACCAATCAGTAATGTTTTACTTCGAGTCTTTTTTATTCTTCTATTACAATTATAGAAGAAATGGTCTATAATTACTCAAAATGGCTGTAAAATCTTCAACACCACAAGCATTATACAAATACAACTACACTATAGCTTTGTCAATCTCCAACTCATACAAAGCAGTAGATATATTTAGGAAATTTCTTTCTACCAACAATGCAACATCAATAGCAAATTACAGAGAATCATTAACTATTCAAATGAAAAATGGAAATAATCAAAAATATCCATTCTATAAAAAATGTTGGAGAATTATAAAAGGACACTGGGATAAAGATCGGATGACAGTGTACAACGAAGAAAATAATTTAATTACATGGATCTACTGCAAAATAGACTTAGAGATTATGAAAATTTGTATATGAATTCCATAATATGCAGACAATTGTTATTCCAATAAAATAAAGTTTATAACCATGTAGCTTACATGCCCATCTTTTCATATCTAAAATCAAAATACAAAAACTTTTTTCTCACCTTAAATCATGTGCAATAAAAAAACCTACTTACCGTTCATGTACCTACCCAAGTGACAACCCTTATAATAATGACCTCCTAAAACTAACAAAAATAATGTAATACAATTTTAAACATTACTATATATTTCTCATATAATTACTTCTTATTACCTTAATTAAAAAATAACTTTATACAAACTGCACAATGCATAAGAACCAAAACTAGTTTTAATTAAATATCTTTGATCAAAAAGAAAGAAATTAATTATATTTATCTTTGTTTGTTTGGTACTAAGTTATTAATATTTTCTCAATTTCTATTATCATATATATATATATATATATTATTACTCTCTCTACAATTATATAGTTATCCTAATTAATTCCTTTAGAGTTCTATATTTAGGGTACTTGAAATACTTATATTTAATTTAAGATGTGAAGTGTTTGAATATAAACAAAATTTAACTTGGAACCCTTTCTTAAATTCCAGAATTTTAACTTTAATAAGTTTTTTTTAAAAAAAAATTCACTAAAGAGGTTATTCCCATTTTATTATTGTTATTATTATTATAATCACTGTTATCATTATTATTTCTTAATAAGAAATATGCCTACTTTGGTTTTAGACAATATATATAATTTAGGAAAATGTTTAGACTCAATATGAAACCAATGTTTAGTTCCATAGATTTTGTCCTTTAGTTTGTAATTAATATTTGCTCATCTCCTACATTTTAAAATCTAGTTTCACTATTCAACACATAAAGAAACTACAATAACAATAGTTTTAAACTAAGTCAGCTTTATTCCATGCAATATTTCCCCAATTCCTATAGTTTTCACATCCTTAATTTGGTAAATTAAGTGAAGCTGTGGTTACAAATTCTACTTATTTATATATATGCATATTTCTCTTTCAACGTTTCTCTCAATTAACAAGTGCCAATAAAAAAGAATATTACAGTTAAGTTATTTAACACCCAAACACTAGTTACAATAGGAATTTCAAGGGAAATTCTCAAGTATCAAGTTCCAAATTCTTCAAGGATTCATTTCTCATAACAAAAAGAATAACTTCACAAAAAATTTGACAGTTTGGGCAAGAAAGAAAATAAATAAAATTCAATCAAACCAAATGATCAAAGTTCAGGGAAGACATAACTGAAGGACATGTACCAAGGAAACGATTTTTCAAACAACAAGAGAAATAATATCAAAACAAATTTCATAGTTGAACAAGGAAGAATTAAAGGAAAATTTCACTCACCTAGTCCTTCCTTCTCCGCATTCGTCTTTTTTTCACTTTTTTTTATTAACAACAAATAGTAGAGGAAAGGCTGTATAGACTTCCTTAACTTAGCCGAGTCACTCATTGGCCAATCCTTCAAATGACACGTTACCCTCTTTTTTTAAATTAAATCCCTAAACTTTATTTTACTACAACTAGATCCTATTCCTAAACTTATATATATATATATATATAATCTGAAATAAATTTTGATTTCGAACACGAATGTGACAATTCTCTCCTACTAAAAGAATTTTATCCTTGAAATTTGAGTAGTACTTATAAATTTTAATTCGCACCTAATGATAGTAAATACGGATACTACTGCCTTATATCCTCTTCTCGTTCCCACGTAGTCTCTTCATGAGAGTGATTCTTCTATAAAACTTTGACTAGAGGAATAATTTTATTACACAATACTTTTTAATCCTTAGCTAGTATAACTATCGGCTGCTCTTTATAACTTAAATTTTCTTTTAACTCCTATGGTTGTTCTTGCAATACGTGGGAAGTATCACTTTTCTACCTCCTTAGCATCGACACATGAAAAATGTTGTGGATTCCAGCTAGATTAGGTGGTATAGTTAGTCGATAAGCTAGAGGTCCAACATGCTCAACTATTTTATATGGTCTAATAAATATTGGACTCAATTTGCCATGTTTACTAAACCTTAACACACCCTTCCATGATGATATCTTTAAAAATACTTTTTCACCAACTTCGTATTTGATATCGGCTTGCTTAAGGTTTGCATAGCTCCTTTGCATATCCTGTGCCACTTTTAAATTTGCTTGAACTACGTGGATATTTTTTATGGTCATTTGCACTAATTATGGGCCCAACAGTTTTCTTTCTCCTACTTCTTCCCAATAAATTAGTGTCTTACACTTTCTACCATACGGAGCTTCAAAAAGTGCAATATCTATACTACTTGGGTAGCTATTATTATAAGTAAATAATATTAATTGTACTTATTTATTCTAATTACCTCCAAAATCTAAGGCACTAGCCCTTAACATATCTTTTAACACATAAATAGTGCGTTCTGATTGCCCGTCTATTTGAGGATGAAATACCATAGTGAACCTCAATTTTATGCCTAAGGCATCTTGTAAACTAGGCAAAAAATGTGATGTGATGATAAGATATGATTGATGATGGGGCTCCATGTAATCTTATAATTTCTTTAACATATAATTTCGCCAGCTTATTTATAAGGTAACTGATATTGATAGATAGGAAATGTGCTAACTTCGTTAAATGATCAACAATCACCAAAACCTCATGATTCCCTTATTGTGTTCTTGGCAATCCCACTATAAAATCCATTATAATATGTTCCTATTTCCATTCTGGAATTAGTAAGAATTGCAGTAATCCAGTAAGATGCTTATATTCAGCTTTTACTTATTGATAAGTTAAATATATTAATACAAATTTAGCTATGTCACCCTTCATTCCCTTACACCAATAGCTCATTTTCAATGATCTATACATCTTTATACTTCTCAGATGCATAGCATACACCGAATAGTGTGCCTCTTCCATTATTTCTCTTCTTAATTCACTTACATTTGGCATATAAATTCTACTCCCAAACTTTAAAACTCCCTCATTACTATAGCTCAAATCTTTTACCTTTCCACTTTTCATATCACTACACACCTTCTTCGTTTCTTCATCCATTTGTTTGCGCTTGTAAAATTCTTTCCATTAATATTGGTCTTACATTTAACGTAGCTAATAATCCTCTAGAGTTGCTTACTTTAAGTTCAACATCCAACCTTTTTAGTTTAACCAATAACTGCATTTTAATGGTGTGGATATAATGCGAATTCCCACTTGATTTCTGACTTAAGGCATCTGTAACCACGTTAGTTTTTCCTGGGTGATATTCTATTGTATAATCACAATTCTTTAATAACTTCACCCAACATTTTTGCTTCAAATTTAACTTTTTTGACTTAAGATGTATTCCAAACTCTTGTGATTTGTTAATATTTAACATATCTCTCCATATAAGTAGTGTCTCTAGATTTTTAATTCAAATATCACCACCGCTAAAACCAAGTCATATGTGGGATAGTTATACTCATAGGGTCTTAGTTGCCTTGATGTGTAAGCAATAACTCTTTCATCTTGCATCAATATGCAAACAAGCTCTTGTCTAGAGGCATTAGTATACACCACGTACTTTTCTCATTCTGCTGGCAATGATAGCACCGACATAGTAACTAACTTTTCTTTTAAAATTTTATTAATTTATTGACATTTTGGAGTCCATTCAAACTTCACATTCTTTCCCAATAGTTTCGTCAATGGTGATATAATAATTGAGAAATTTTACATAAATCTCTAATTATAACCCAAAAAACCTAAGAAACTTTAGACCTCAGTCACATTTTTCGGCGGTTCCCAATTCAAGATTGCAGTGATCTTACTAGGGTTAACATACACCCTAGATATAGATATCATGTGTCCTAATATACAACCTTATCTAACTAGAACTCATATTTGCTAAACTTCACATACAACTGCTTAGTTCTTAAAATCTCTAACACCATCCTCAAATGTTCTTTAGATTCCTTTTTTGATTTAGAATAAACCAAAATATCATTAATAAACACAATCATAAATTTATCTAAATACATAAAAAATACATGATTCATCAAGTCCATAGATGTTGTCGGAGCATTTATTAAGCTAAACGGCATCACTAAAAATTCATAATGTTCATACCTTATCCTAAAGGTAGTTTTAGGTATATTAGACTCTTTAATCCTTAGTTGATGATAATTGAATCTTAAATCGACTTTAAAAACACTATTGCACCCTGTAATTGGTTAAAGAAATCCTTTATTCTCAATAACATGTATTTATTCTGTTAGTATAGGTGATATGCCCTAGTGGCAATCATGTATTTTGACATTGTAAAATCTTAAATGGCAATTAAAATATTCATTTAAATAAAGAGTATATTTATTTGAGTATTACTCCATTAGCATTATGTTAAATAAATGTATTATCAAGAGTTGATAATATGAGGACACATTTATTTAGTACATGTGCTATAAAATTGTTCGTAGTCAATAAATTAATATTTGGTTGATATTAATTTGACTA
>CATIWO010140051.1:0-14463 GCA_949673435.1 Macaranga tanarius | reverse complement strand
TAATTTTTAGAATATTAAATAAATAATTAGATAAGCGATTATATTGATATTAGATTATAAAATAGAAATAAATATTATATATTTATATGAATGAGTTTGATAATTATACAAAGTCATAAAATAAAATTCTTTACAAAAAATAAATACGTTTTTACAAAATAAAATAATTTAAAATTTTAAAATTTTATAAAAACTGCAATTAAATAGGATATTTCAAATATTTTAATTATTAAAGAGCTATTTCAAGTAGAGAACAATTATGTCATTTGAATTTTAAAAAATAACAAAAAAATTCAAACATATAATTTATCAATAAAATTTTTATTTTTTGATAAATTATTTGTTTGTATTTAACATTTTTATTTTTTATAAATTATTTGTTTGAATTTTTTCACTTTTTTTATTTTTTAATTTATATTACATAATTACTTTCTATTTAAAATAGCTACTTAATAATTAAAAGATTCGAAATATTCTATTTAACCACACTTTTTATAAAACTTTTTATTTTTGAATTATTTTACTTTGTAAAAACATATTTATTTTTCAGTAAAGAATACTATTTTATAAAAAAATAAAATATGTCCTTATTTATTTTTTATAATCTAATATCAATTTTGGTTCTCCACTTATTTATTTTATATTCAAAAATTAATCTTTTTGAAAATAAATAATATATTTAGATTTACGTATTATATATAATGTAAACAAATTTAAAAATATTAACCTATTGTATTGAGGTAAATTTCCAAATACATGTTCAAATAATTATAAAAAATTGTATCAAAATCAATAAAAATTTATAACTAAATAATGAAATGCACTGTGCCTAAAATTTTAACCAAAAATCTACATTTTTTAGCTAACAACTTGCAAAAATTAATGTTTCTATTATTTAGTTTTTCATTTTTATCTTTTTTTTATAATATAAAAAATTTTAATATGTATTTAAGATTCAATATACATTGGAAATTCAAAAAGTAATAAGATAATTAAATATATATAAGAAGTTTAAATAATAATGAGCTAAATAAAAGAGTCATTTAAGAGTAAGAATATTTATGTCATTTACATTACTAAAAAGTCAAATATGAAGTACATTTATAAACAAGTAGAATGCAAAAATCTCCACCCTTCTTACAATTGATTTCCAAAATAATTATATGGAAAAAAAATTTTATAATTCAGCTTGAGATGCTGGTGTCCTGCACATAAAACGTGTGCCAAAAAACTAGCTAAAAAATAAAACAAAGGGTACGTACGTTTTGGGAATATTATGGAGAGGGTAGAGTGAAGTAAGCAGAAATTAAAGAGCTTTCTTTTTTGTTTTGGTTTTGCTTTTTGACATACGTTATTAGCTAATTGTCCTTTATTCCGGGCATCATTTGAGGGGGAAAGACTTCAAAAAAGGCTGACCGTGTGGGGGGACGATGACTCCAAAATATTCTAAAAACTAAAGATGCCTGCCTGTGCCTGTGCCTGTGCCTGTGCCTGTGCCTTGATCAATAGCGAGCCCAGAAACAATCCATATCACCGATTCATAAGACAAAGCTCCATTAACACTTAAAAACTTTTCACATGTTTTCAATTATTGCATCACTTTGTTTTACCTTTTGTCTTTTGATCAGTTTTAGCTAGCTTTAATCAAATACATCTGGTTTTCTTTTCTTCTTTTTTTGTACTTGGAATATAACAAAGGATCAGCCCTTTACAAATGCCAGTGTACTCTACTATAGTCACAAGCATATATATATTTACGTCATCTATACTGAGGGAAAAAACACATGTTGCCGTCCGTAACATATACACTACGTCACAATTTATGTAAAATATACATTCTATTTCAAGTAAAATGATAATTTTACATGGACTGTGAGGTACTATTTAACACGGCTTGCAACGTCTATCATTGTACTTATATAGTATATTTTAAATTAATATATGTAATTAAAAGTTGATTATTAACATAACTATCCGGTGGTTGAGAAAAAAATAATTTACAGAGTGGAGTGTGAAATGACTAGAAATGAAGTTGACATTGAGAAGATTTGCCAAGATAATAATTTAAATGTATAGATGGTTGAATTATATGATACTGTTGTGCATGGCCTGTCAATGGAGAAGTTTTTGTCAAATGGCTCTGATTATAATTACATGGGTCGGTGTGGTTGTGCAGAATTTCCTTGACTTTCACTTATATTTTTTTGAACATCAATTTCATTGACTTCGTGATTTTTACATGGCACCCATAAATTAATTTGAGTTTTAATGATCAGTATAAACTGGTGTATAATAAAGAATCATATTAATTTTACACATTCCCTATCAACTCTTTTGATAGTAGATTAAATTTATTAGCGACCTTCCAACGAATCCATTTTTGCACCTGTTCAATGTGACATGAGATATTGAATATTTTTAAGGTGTTCATTATATATATTGTGTTTTATTTGCTCTTTTCAAATGGCCCAAGCAGTTAGGAGAAGCAGATGGTTTAACCGTTAGATGCATGAATTATTAGGACATTGAGCTTGACATTGAATATATACTTCAAATCCTGCAAAAGTTACCTGCTAATTTCAGAGTACTTACTTGCTCTTTGTTCTCTTTTAAATTAATCATTAATTAATATCATTAATTATATGACAAACTAACTTTGATTCTTCAAACTATGTTCCTATGCTCTTATTTAAATTTCTATTTCCGGCACAATCTCTATAAGCAATTAATGAAATTTGGTTATACACTTTAAATACATGTATAAAAAACCACATAAAATTATATTGAAATTATGTTGTTTCGAATAATTTTATTGTAAAATTGAATTACGCTTTGTAGGTAAAGTTGAATTTTTTATGTTAGAAATTAAGTTTTCATAAAAATTTATAAAAATCAAATAAAAATGAATTGTCAATTTACATAAATTCAGAAATTGTAAATAAATTAGGTGCATGATTAGGCACTTTTGAGCAAAAACCACCGCGATTAAGCTGGAATTGTTGGCCATTTGAAAGGGATATGTATAAGGCAAGCACTAAGTAGTCACTCCATATTTCATATTCACAATAAAAAGCTGCACATGGGTCTTCCTCTAATCTCTATCTGCACGTGAAATTTCACCCATAACACGTGCTCCCCTCAGAGCTTTCTCTGATTAATTTCTGAAAGTGCAAGAGAAGAAAAGAAAAAGAAAGGTTTATTCTTATATTTATATAAATATATATTATTTTTCTTTCACAATTTCAAGCTTTTGAAAGTGGTGCATTTATCGGATGAATCATGAATTTGAGTTATGATTGGATAATGCCCTTATAATAAGGCCAAACATTAGGCCGTCAAAAGAGATAGCTTATTGAAGTTAATGTTAATTACATGTCAAAAATAAATAAATAAAACAAGAATGGCAGGTGATGTTTGAATTAATTTTTGCACAAAGTTTAATTAATTTACTGTTCAATTAATTAATATAGCATTATTCATGCACATTTAATGTATAAAATGAAAAAATAAAAATTATATTAGTTCGAGTCACGATAATATTAAATTTAAGATTTTAAATTTGAGATTTATATATAAAAAAAGGTGTTTGGAGAGTTTTACTCCTATTGTGGTTCATCTAGCTCAAAATTCTAAAACCAATTGCAACTTTTGTAACTACTGGAGCATCACTTATAAAAAATAATAGTTATTGTAATGTTAGGATACATCACATTATTAAATATTTATTAGTTTTAACAATGTAAAATTCCATCATGTAACAATGAAAATACAAAACTAGCTGATTTTATTATGTCTGTAATTGCTTAATGAATAAATAGATGATATTATGATAATAATAATAATAATAATTAGGATGTGTTTAGTTTTAGATAAAAGAAAGAATCTTTTGATGTTCACGTCATAATTTTTGCCTCCTTGGATACAAACATGTCTAGAGAATGGGAGCGTCTCCCATAAACAAAAGAAAAAGAATTAGCCATTAATTAATTTAGCTGTTATTAGTTTATATGTTACTAAGATTGGCTCAAAGAGGGATCCCATGATGCTGTGTTTTATTTAATAATTCAATGGATCTTGCTTCAAGCATTGGCCAATCTGGCATTTTAAGTTGGACCATCGCATCTCCATCTCCCTCGAATCTTTTAATCCATTACCCCAATTATTGTGTTGATTATTATTAGTTTATGCTGCTTAATTCCAATTGATGAGGTTTGATTTTGTAATTAATATTTACTTAGTCAAGCATGCTAATGCAAGATTTAATTTTTATGACCTATATATCTGTTATTGATCCTTTCTGTCAAGGATTAAACATTTTTCTAGTAGTTTCTTTAAAATAATTGGAAAGGATCGGATGTGGGGACCTAACATTCTAATAATGGACTATATCAATAATTCATCATTCAAATGATTTTTTCTTTATCGCATAAAAAAAATGTCTTTGGTGTTGATCTTAATTAGACCTTCTGATATGTTCTAAACTAGTCATTGATTCATTATAATTAGTATTTTTATTTTTCGTGTCATTTTTATAATTTGAAACAAGCCATTTTTCTTTTTTTAAAAGAAAACTAGCTTAATATTTTTATATTTTCATTTTTCGTGAGAATGGCACATTTATTTAACCATGTTTATTAGTATTACTTTGGAGTAACTCACAAGTCTTCCAAGTTCCAATTCCTAAGCTATTAGATTTCATTGATCTTCCCTTTTTTTTAAAATTATGTTGAAGTCAACCCTCATAAAATTGATATGCAAACTACTCAATTATGTTCAATTATCAATTAGCAAGAAAGAAAAAAAATTAAGAATTTAATTGTTAGTTGTTACTTGTTAGGACTAATGCTGCCATGTCATCTATATATATGCTGATAATTAATAAATGTTAATTATGAAGAATGACAACAAAAGGCAGGCAGTTGGGAGATGGGTATAAGAGAATGTGAAAGAAAACATCACCAATTATAGCCGTATCAAGCTGTGCCCTATAAAATTAACCAAGTGAATATAAGAGCTATAAACCTATAGCCTTTCAATAAGAATGGATAAGTATACGATGATAACAAAGTGGGTATGTTAATGCTATATACAAATATGGTCAATTTCTACTTCAAATGAAGGGCTAGACAAAGCATGTGTCCTTGACAGAAAACCTCTTATTGGGTTGCATGATATGTTTGTTTATTACTTTTTTTTTTTTTTTTAATGTGCCCTACAACTTATAAATTTTTAAAGTCTTTAAAGGAGAAACAATCCCATTAATTTTTCCATTTCATGGGCCTTTTTTTTTCACATTCAAACTAAAAGAAACAATATTACGCACCAGAAGACACCTGCCATAGAAAGGAAATTAATTACTTTCTATTCTCCTTTATCTAGCCTTATCTATTGTTATTGTTATTTTTCCAAGCATTTTCAAAATGAGAATGAGAAATAAAATAAAATGTGCTTATTTGAAATGGGCTATGGTTATAATATATAGTTTGTAGGTGGAAAATTTGCAATTCATATATCTAAAACTGGTTCGCAAAGATGTTCAAAACTTATATAGTTGTATATATGAATCCATCAAATAAAACTGAAGTGGACCAAATAATCCTATGCAATTTGGTTCATCCATCTATTGATGATCTCTACCTAGAAATTGATCCGTCTTCATCAAAACAAAAGGGGGCCCTTGATCTCCCTCTCAACTTTTGTACAACTTGGAATCCTTAACTGTACAAGAGCTGCACCTATGTCAATAGAAGAAACCAACCCTTATCTAGACACTGACTTGTCTATGGGGTCCAATGGTCCCGAACTTATGGGAACAGGAACAACAACCCAAGTAATACTAGTAGGACCTCAATCATATAAGATAACTCACTAGCGTAAGTAAGTGTATTTTGTACGGTTTATTTATATAGTTTTTGTACCAATATTTACTATATGTATGCTTTTATTTTTCTTGACAGTATTTGTTTTCTAAGGTAGTGCAATGAATGTATATTTTTATTTGAGGATGACATTAATGGTACTTGGATAATTATAGGACTTCCATTTCACTGAATATTGGACTGATTTCTCAGTTACATATCAATTAGGATTTAAATGAATGTTTCATGGCATTAAAGGCTAAGTTTTGAGTGTAAAAGTTTGCTTCTATTCATTTTTTTTTTCAAATGAGAAATTTATCCTTTTAAAGTAACTTTGCAAGTCAATTGTTCTTATAGGAGAATATTAAAAGTACATTATCTCAAATCCACCTATTAGTATTACATCCAAAAGTTAATTATAAAATATTTCATTTAAAAATCAAACTTTAATTGATAAGAAAAAGTTAGCTCATCTTATCATTTACTCCTCATCCTCCTAAGCAACACATACGAAGCCCATATGTAATAGGGACAATAAATAAATGTTGCTTATCTTGTAGTCGTCTCTCCCCAATAAATGTTGTTTTCTAAACTTTCCTTCATAATTTTTCCATGGCTTGTCCATGATGGGTGAATCTCTAATTAACTATTGTTTTCTTTTCTTTTCTCACCCAATATCTCAACAAACAAAGAAACTTAATTTATCATAATGATTCATTCTTGGCATAAACCAATGTGAAGCTATAATTGCACTTCTCCACAGAGCATCTTTATGAAACAAGAACACCATGGATTAAGGTGGAAATTAATTGACGATGTGATAAGGTAAATAATTCATAAAGCAAATTCAATTCAGTCAACTATAATGACTACAATGCTATTTGTCTGCTTTTGTTAATAGTAAAAATAGCTTGAATTAAGCTCACGAGCACCCTTAATTCCAAATTATATTATGATTTCAATTATATTTTACTTTTTATGATTGGCTTAATATTAGTGAGAAAATAAACTAATGATGTGGGGAGAATTATACAACATAATTTGAAAAAGAAATTAGAGGCAGACAATGAGCAACTGTCTATATATGTTTCTTTAAAAAAATTAATAATAAAATTATTGTTTTTTCTTAGCCATATACAAAATTTGATCATTATTGGAACCACTAGAAATCATTGAACATATAATGGTACAAAACAATAACATAAGGTCCCCAAGAACTGGAGTACAACAAAACAAGAGCATTGTCCAATGAATTTAAAAAAAAAAAAAAAAAACTCTTAATTAAATCTGATCTGGACATGGGACCTACAAGGAAGGGGATGCCACGTGGAGCATGCAGGGAAGGATTGATGACATGGCAAGTGGGTTGTAGGCGAACACGAGGTTGTAGGAACTGTCCTACAGAAGGGGGAGGGGTGGTGGGACCCATCAAGGCTTTTGTGGGGTCAAGGGAAAAGGAGGTTAGATGGAGGCTTTAAGACAAACCCATCTGGCTAGTATCCATATTCATGTGCCTTCATTAATCAATTGTGGGTGAAATATAAAGCAAAGCAAAGTCCCAAAAGGAAAAGGCATGATTCCTGTGCCTTCCCATACAACAACAAGAGTCACTTTCTTTCCTCCCCATGTAAATATGCTTCTCCTTCATTAATTACTAATTCCTCCTCCTCCATTTTACTTATTTACCATTTTTTCATTTTTTTCTACTTATCATTATTATAACTCATTACTATCTAATCATAATTATTGCAATTACGCAAATTAGGTATTAATTATATATACAGTTGTCTGTTAGATATGTATAGAAGCTCATTTGAATAATTTGTGTATGTGATTTAATTAATGCCAAACATTATACAGTTGTTCAATTTCTCCAAGTTTATCCATTACAATTTTTAAAAATCAATTGCATTAATAGCCAGCAAAGTGAATGTGAATAATTGTGAGTATATAATACTGAGTTATTATTATTATTAGAAAAGTAAGATAATTTAAATACCCATAAATTATACAATATAACTCATAATATTTTTTAAAAATAATAACCACTAGACTACTCATTCACCAGCCAACTACTTTTATCATTTGCAATTGCAAGTACACATATAGCAAAATTATGATATATATAATTAATAATAGACTTTTAAAAACATGTCTGCTCCAATTTTTTTTTTGGACGCATACATACCAAACATGTCATACAACTACAACATCGAAAACTTACAACAATATTAGTAGATATCAACTCTATATTACAACTGTCATGAGCTCCATTTTCAGTTTCATATAAAATAGACACAATTGAATAGTGTGATCATTTCACCCTTCGTTGTACCGGCTAAGGGAAGGGGTAAAAAGGTAAAATTAAACGTGACCGGAAATAAATAACTGAAGAGATTGCTTACACTATCTTTACTTACTTTTTGGGCAATTTGCTGGCGTCTTATCTTTCTCCGGTAGGTGAACCCCGAGGACCCGTGATGGTTCACCGCTAATATCCGGTAGTAATCATCACATTCACCGGATATAACCAGTCACCAAACAAATTCTTAATCATAGGGTCATAGTGTTCTACTTGCATAGGCCACATAAGTGTAAGAGAGAAAGAATCTAAGGTGTGGCGTGGCGCCAGCTATGAAATTGAAGGATCAAAGCTTTCTCTGAGGTCAAAGCTGGCATTTTTTATTTATTTATTTTTTAAAAAAATTATTATTATTTATTTTGTCAATTTTATTGATTTATTATTTTTTTTCTTTATGTATTGTCCACAGCCTTCCCTTATTTACAATAGAAATCTACACAGATTTTAAAATCAACCATTTCTCACTTTCTCCACATCTTCATTTTCCCACTCATTATTTCTCCTATATATTTTTCTTCTCCTCTTTATATCAGAAGCCAAAAATGTCTCTTCTTTGAGCAAGAATTTGAGAGAAGCCAAAAAAAAAAAAAAATCCCTGAAGAGAAGAGAGTTTCATGGTTGATTCTTCTTCATCAACAAGAAAAATAACAACCATGGCTTCTTCTTCTCCTTGCTTGAATGCAACTGAAAAGAAACACTGGTGGCTCACTAATCGAAAGGTAATATTTGATCGATCTTTTCATTGCTCTTGCAATGGTTGTGTGATTTTCTTTAATGGGTGTCCTTGATCTTTTCATTTATTTCTTTTCAGATTGTTGATAAGTACATTAAAGATGCAAGAAACCTTATTGCAACTCAAGAACAGAGCGACATTGCTTCAGCTTTGAATCTTTTAGACGCTGCTTTAGCTTTTTCTCCTCGTTATGAAGTGGCTCTTGAGCTAAAGGCTAGATCTTTACTCTACCTGAGGCGATTCAAGGACGTTGCTGATATGCTTCAAGATTACATTCCAAGTTTAAAAATGGGAAATAATAATAATGATGATTCGGGTTCGGTTTCTTCTGATAACTCTAGCTCCTCGTCTCAGCAACTTTCGAAAGAGCGAGTTAAGCTTTTGGCTTCTGATAACTCGTCATCAGCTGACTCAGTGCACAAGGATCCAACTTTCAAATGTTTCTCTGTTTCTGATTTGAAGAAGAAAGTGATGGCTGGTCTTTGTAAAAATTGTGACAAAGAAGGACAATGGAGGTAATTTCTTTTCTGTTTCTGTTCTGTTCTGCTAGATGCTCTTAGTGTTGTATTTTCTGGTGCAAATTTAATGGGTTTATTTATTGTTTAGATCAGTGGACATCTCTCTATTGGTTTGAGTAAATGCAGAGCCACCCATCTCTCTCTCTCTTTTTTTTTTCTTTTGAGACATGAGGTGGTGTTATAATTAAAAATTTGCACCTTTTGGCCCTAGATAAATGAAAATTAACCCATAATTTTTTTTTTGGGGGGGAATTCTGCAATGATAATGCCTACTATTTCTTGTAAAGGGAAATGGCACATGTAATTGTTCTGGTTTTAGCATTATTTGGTCCTGTTTTTGGAGGTCAAAAGCTGGAAACCCATCATATGCCTTAGTTGTGCATTTTTCTATATCAATTTATTTTTTTAAAAGCTACTTGTTAATAAAATTTTATTGACTTATAAGAAATACATGTAGTTTTGGGCTTTTGGCCTTTTGACTAATCTTACTTAGTACCTTAAATAACTACCAAATATTAATAATAAGATCAATCACAAAGGATTCAAATTCAATTTTAAGAAGTCGGATATTGGATAATACCAAAATTAAGCAAAAACAATGAATCAAACCATATAATAGTCAACCATGCTATAAGCTCAAGCTCTAGAAGAGTTGAATGAAAAGAAAAAAAAAATCAGCTCACGGCTTTTACTATTTAATTTTGACAGGTACTTGGTTTTAGGTCAAGCCTGTTGCCACCTGGGTCTGATGGAGGATGCCATGGTCCTCCTCCAAACCGGAAAACGCCTCACAACCGCCGCATTCCGCCGCGAAAGCATTTCTTGGTCTGACGATAGCTTTTCCATTTCCAACTTCCCGATATCAAGCGATATGAGCACCTCCTCCGCGCCACCAACGCCACCCCGGACAATTACTGAATCCGAAAGCATTTCTCAGCTCTTGTCACACATTAAGCTGCTCCTCCGCCGCCGTGCCGCGGCCATTGCAGCCCTGGATGCAGGCTTATATTCAGAGGCCATCCGCCACTTTAGCAAGATCGTAGAAGGCCGCAGAGGGGCCCCACAGGGATTCTTGGCAGAATGTTACATGCACAGAGCGTTTGCATACAATTCATCAGGCAGAATTGCAGAAGCAATTGCTGATTGTAACAAGACTTTGGCGCTTGACCCTACTTGCATCCAGGCACTTGAAACCAGAGCTTCACTTTTACAAACCATTAGATGCTTGCCTGATTGTCTACACGACCTTGAACACTTAAAACTCCTATACAATTCAATCCTGAGGGACAGGAAGCTTCCAGGTCCTGCCTGGAAACGGCATAATGTACGATACAGGGAAATTCCAGGGAAACTCTGTGCACTAACAACCAAGATTCAAGAATTGAAGCAAAGGGTTGCTTCGGGAGAGACTAGGAACGTTGATTATTATGCTTTGATCGGTCTGAGACGTGGGTGTTCAAGATCCGAATTAGAAAGAGCTCATCTGCTGCTCTGTTTAAGACACAAACCTGATAAAGCTACGAACTTTATGGAAAGGTGTGAGTTTGCCGATGATAGGGATCTTGATTCAGTTAAGGATAGAGCAAAAATGTCTGCATTATTGCTGTATAGATTGCTACAAAAGGGTTACTCAAGCGTAATGGCAACAATTATGGATGAAGAGGCCGCAGAGAAACAAAGAAAGAAAACTGCAGCTGCTCTGCAAGGAGCACAAGCTGCGATCCAAGTCCAGCAAACAACTCAGAATCCTAGACCTGAAGCAAACCCATCAACTAAAGTGGAGAAATCAACATCTAACAGGATCAAATGTGCTGAGAATAAACCAGCGGCAACATCTTCAGGAACCACAAATCAATCAGTTTTCCAAGGTGTATTTTGCCGTGATCTTGCTACAGTTGGGAATTTACTGTCTCAAGTTGGATTTAACCGTCCAATTCCAGTCAAATTCGAGGCATTGAGCTGCTAAGTATAAAACCCAAAAGTAAAAAGTCCAAAAAAGAAAAGTAAATCTTTTGAGATGTTACCGGCGGGAGAATCTCTGGTTCATTTTGTATAGAAATATATATATATATATATATATATATTTATAATTTTAGACCGCCGGAAAATTTTGTCACCCTTTTATAATCTTCTCTTTCTAGATTTCGTCATCTTATCTACTTCTACTGCTACTACTACGCCTACATGTACAGAATTTTCCATTTTTCAGTACCCAGATCACCCAGTTTCTATTTTCGTCCATTTGCTCTTTTGCTTTGCTTTAATTTTGGATTTTTAGTGTGTATATATAGATACCCTCTTTATGTTTTGTTTTATATTATTTTAAGTTCACACCACCATCGGCATTCATCAGTTCATATAAATGTGCCCTATTAATAAAAAGATTGGTACTTCGGGTACTCTGTGATGGCAGGTGTGTGTACAGAGGGAAGGTGATTACTGATTAGATACATAAAGAGAAGCTGGTTTTGTCTTCTCTCTTACGTCTTATCCGCTCAGAATTTTATTAATTTTTTTCTTTTTTTAACCTTTGGGTTAGTTTATCTATGAACTGACAATACTGACATTCCACTAGATCTCATTTTATTACTATTTCCAACTAGTTTTTTTTTTTTCTTCTTCAACCACTCTTTAGCTAATGCCTCCAAAATAAAAATTGCAAGCTACACTCTCTTCTTTACCTTTTGAATGTGCTTGGTACTAAGACCTGTGTCTGTAGTTTTATGTATGGTGTAAAGTCACTGCAAGCTGGTAAGAGACAAGGCCTTGACAGTTGACATGATTTTTTTTTTCTTTAAAAATGGTGTGGGGGTAATGCAATAAAAGATTAAGGCTATGTTTGGAATGGAGAGAAAGAGGGAAGGAAAGAAAATAAAGGTGGAAAATTAAGAGGGAAAGTCACTTTTTCATGTTTGGAAAGATGGTGGAAAATAAGAGAGGAATGGGTAATTTTCACTCACGGTACCCAACTTTTGATTAAAATAACATTAAAGTATCCAACTTTTAAAACGTTTCACAAAAATGCATAATATTTTGTTAAGATTTCACTAAAGTACCCATAGCCGTTTTCCGGCCGACAAGGATGAGCTGGTGCTGACGTGGACCTGAAACTGTCAGGCTATCCAATCCCTGATTGCCATGTGGGTGTGCACGAACCGAACCGGCCGGTTCGGTTCAATTTTGGTTTTTTAAAATATATAACCGACTAGTTTGGTTTCTGTTTTTAATTTGGAAAAACTAAAAATAACCGAACCGACCGACTTAAATATATATTTATTGTAAAAATATTAAATAAAATGTATTAATTAGAAAAAATTATATGTAAATAAAATTTTTTTTACTTATATAATTAAAGAACAAAGCTTTAAAAAAATATTAAAATAATGAATAAAACAAAATTTTACTAAAAAATAAAATTGGTTAACCGACCGAACCGAGTTGGTTCGGTAAATTTCTGTTTTCCCTCTGGTTCGGTTCACTTACGATTTTTTCTTGGTCGGTTTTGGTGGTTCTTTGACCTAACCGAGCAAGAGAAAATTCTGACCTAACCGAACCAGAAGGAAACCGAAATTAATCAAACCGACTTGGTTCGGTCGGTTATTCGGTAAACCAATTTTATTTTTTAAATAAAATTTTTATTTTTATTCATTATTTTATAATTTTTTAAAGCTTATTCTTTAATTAAACAACTAAAAAAAATTTTTTTATTTATAATTTTAATATTTATATATAATTTTTTCCAATTAATATATTTTATTTAATATTTTAACAATAAATATATATTTAAGTCAGTCGGTTCGGTTATTTTTGGTTTTTCAAATGAAAAACCGAAATTGAACTAAACCAATAGGTTATATATTGTTAAAAATCGAACCTATATATAACCGAACCGAACCAGGTTGGTTCGGTTAATTTCTGTTTTCCCTCTGGTTCGGTTCGGTCATAATTTTCTCTTGGTCAGTTTTGGTGGTTCTTTGACCTAACCGAACAAGAGAAAATTATGACCGAACCAGATGGACAACCGAAATTAATCGAACCGACTCGGTTCGGTTCGGTCAGTGAACCGATTTTAGTAAAATTTTTATTTTTATTCGTTATTTTATAATTTTTTGAAACTTATTCTTTAATTATATAACTAAAAAAATATTTTTTATTTATAATTTTAATATTTATATATAATTTTTTCTAATTAATATATTTTATTTAATATTTTTACAAAAATATATATTTAAATCGGTCGGTTCGGTTATTTTTGATTTTTTAAATGAAAAATCGAAATTGAATCAAACCAATGGGTTATATATTGTCAAAAACTGAAATCGAACCGAACCTATATAACCGAACCATTCACCAAACCAATGGGTTATATATTGTCAAAAACCGAAATCAAACCGAACCTATATATAACCGAGCCAAACCGTTCGGTTCAGTTCGATTTCAGGTCCACGTCAGCGCCAGCTCATCCTTGTCGGCCGGAAAACAGTTATGGGTACTTTGGTAAAACCTTAACAAAAGGTTGGGCATTTTTATGAAACATTTTAAAAATTGGATACTTTGATGATATCTTGGTCAAAAATTGGGTACCCTGAATGAAAATTACCCTTAGAGTTGCGATGAATTTAGCAGGGAAAAAAAAAAAAAGCATCATGTGTGAATAAAAGAATGAATTATTATTGTAGGGTAGAATCTCAATAATTGCATACAAGACAAACAGAAGTCTTCACCCGTGATAGTACTTTGCAAAACTAAAGCAAGTTCCTATATGGTTGAGTCATTTTCCAAGAATTATTTTTATTTATTTATTTTTTATTGAAGGCAATATTTACAATATACATAAAATTTCAAAATTTGTTTCTCTTGTGGAAGACAATATTTATAAGATACAATCATTCCAGCTATTTTCCATGTAATTCCAAAGTGTCCCACTTAACATAGGTAGAATTTGAACCTATAATATATGGTTATAGTTCTTCAATGTGGTTGAATTTTTAC
>CATIWO010140039.1:0-16745 GCA_949673435.1 Macaranga tanarius | reverse complement strand
AGGCTTTGAGAATCATATAAGTTTACAATATAGTGGAGGTTATAAGATTTAGTTGTAATGTACAGTGGGAATGAAACAGTGATAAATATATGGAACTGTGGGACTTTATCAATAAGGACTGATAGAAAATAAGAATGAGTTGAGGAATGGTGTTATGAAGTTTATAGGAAAGACTAAATGATAATGTGAAAGTAAAGATGGATATGATGATAAAAGGATCATCGAATGTAAGTATGAAATTTTAAGTTATACTAAGTTTAGAGAGAATTTATGTAAAGAGATCAGAGAATTGGAGTTAAGTTATGTTCAGGTTAGGACCTCGATGATCTAAAGAAGAGGTGTCGGGTCTGGTGATTTGAGTAAATAGAATATAACTTTAAGAGTATAATCTAAGTATGCTTAATGAATAATAAGCATGGTTACGATTGGAGAATAGAGAAATACTCTTTATTGGTCTTCTTTTAAATAAAGTTTAAAATATATTTTAATTGCTCACTGGGTAATTTCCTTTTGAAATTACTCACACTCTTTTGTTTTAAATATTTTCAGGTTAGGTACTTGATATCTGCTGGTATAGCAGGAAAGAAAAGACAGTGCCGTGGTCATTGGCGTGACAAGATAAAGATATTAGAATTGATATGTAATGGAAGAACGAATTTGAGTTGTAATTAAGTATTCTTATTATCGTGGTGTGTTGAAATTGCTAAGTAATACTTTATTGTCATTAAATTCCTAATTAAGTGTATTAATGGATAAATTTGTGGTGAGAGTGTGACAATTTTTTATCAATATTTTTTTATACTGAAGATTTTTTCTATTTTTAAAGTACTATTGACATTTTATAAAAAAGCAACAAAAAAATAACAAACAACAAAAAGTAACAATAAAGCAACAAGCATTAAAAAAGCAACAAGCAACAAAAAAGCAACAACAAAGCAACAAGCAATAACAAAGCAACAAAAAAGCAACAAGCAATAAAAAGCAACAACAAAGCAACAAGCAACACATATAATAAAATTAAGACAATATATATAATTTTTATTTTTATTAGTATCAATAATAAAATATAATAATTTATTTTTTATTATTGATGAAAAAGAAATGAAAATACGAAGATAAGATAAAATGGTCATTTGCTTATCAAGACAAACTTAGATTTTTTTTATTATGTTTGTGCCAACATAAAATTGTACAGAAAGCAACACACTGTCCATCTTCAGCATCAGAATCATCACTAGAATGATTAAAGGCATGGTTCTCGTTCGTGTCTGTACTCTGCTGTAGGGGAGTAGGAACTTTCCATGTCAATTTTGTCAAACGTATGTTCTTCCCTATTGTAGCACTTCCTTCTGATCTAACAGAAATAAGATTACCACCCTGAAATGATGCAACTCTTAAAAAGGACATGCTATATGATCGCTTGACTTGATTGCTTACAAAATTGCTGGAATACTGTCGGACGTCAACCTTGTGAAACACAACCATAATGCATAAAGTTAAAAAGAACCAAGGTGAGCAACACAAAGTTGGTTCATCAAAACATAATAAGCACAATATTTCCTGATAGCCAACAACCATGATTTCTAGTTCCCACTTTCAGATGGTCATTCCAAGTAGGCACTTTAATGAAGTTATTGATATGATAGTGGGTTAATTTGAACAACACTTGCATGACTAATACGAGCCAATCAACTTTTCCACACAAATGAACTTGTACAAGTTATTCAACAAAGAATGTTACTATATAATTAAATGAACAAACCACAAAATATTTGTTTATGGTCATTATCCTACAGAAGTACTTCCGAACAAATCTAAGCAAATAAAAGTAATTTGACATACCATGCTCCCATAGATGCTCAGCTGCATTGCTCTTGCAGACAAGCAGACTTGTCCATCTTTAAGATTCTGTTCATGTGATTTTGTCTTATAGAAACTTTCAGGCCAACTCATAAGACCATGCTCTCTACTTAGAGGTTTATGGGGATGATCAGCTGTGTGGGGTACCAAAGAGGATGAACTTCTCTGCAGAGCACTGTCAGCTTCAAAAGCTGCAATATAAAAAATTATCACTCTTGCTCTTGTCTCAACTTGATACCATGACTTTTGACGAGAGAAACTGGCACCTACATAAATCATTCATTACTGTCCTGATTTTTGTCATTGTTCAGTGTCAAATAAACTC
This sequence comes from Macaranga tanarius, assembly GCA_949673435.1. Taxonomy (NCBI): domain Eukaryota; kingdom Viridiplantae; phylum Streptophyta; class Magnoliopsida; order Malpighiales; family Euphorbiaceae; genus Macaranga; species Macaranga tanarius. Next base: position 14,560 of record CATIWO010140039.1, on the reverse strand, counting down.
AGTTAATGGCTGAACATATCGATTTACTTATAAACACAATAAAAAAAATCTATCTTTGAACAAGGAGAATAAGAAAATGATATTTCAGTCAACCTACAGGGCGGATCTAGTAGGTAGTGAGTCTTGCTCTGTTCATTATAACAACAAGAAGTAATTAGAACCAACTGATTAAGTTGTTTTTAACATAACACTGAAAATGATGCTACTTAAATATGTTGATCTAGGTATTTACAAAAGAGTTTCCATCTATTTGTTTTAAAAGAGTTGCTAGTGTGAAAATTAGTTTATTACCATAATTTTGCTAGGCATGTATTAGTTACATTTCTCATTATAAGCTGGAAATTGGCCTCATGGATTTGCAATGTCAATAACTGCACTAATAAAGAAAAATGGAGCGTTAATTTTCAAACAAAAAATAAAAATACACATTAAAAACATATTTTGACAAAGAATTCATTTCAATTTGAAAATAAAAAATAAAAAACTGTAAATATTTATGAAATAAAAATATAATTCGACAAATGTTTTATATTACAAACACAAAACCGTACAAATCGATTAAACAAAAAGCTAACACTAAACCCTAAACTTGGATAATAAAACAATATACGCGTGTCTTTCCAGCAAAGTCCGGTAATCTACCAACCTTTGAAAGTGGCGGCGGCAGAGTTCCTCTTCTTCTTCTTCTAGTTGTTGTTCTTAGAGAGAGAAAGAGAGAGAGGTTGCTGCTGCTACTTCTATGTTATTTTTTTTACAGCCTGTAAGAGAGAGATAAAGTAGAATAGGAGAAAGAGAAGGATAGAAATGTTAATTTAAGAGAGAAAGATAAAGAGAGAAAATGAAGGCTTTACTGGAGATGGATTGTCTTCTGTAAGTTTTTTTTTTTTTTTTTTTTTAGGATGATGCTGAAAGAGGAGAAGAAGAATATGGAGGAGAAGAAGTGGTGGTCGGGTTTTGAAAGATAAAAAAAATGTTAATCAAAATTAAAAACGTAAAAATCAAGTCTGAAAAAATGAAAAGGACCAGACCATAAAAAAAAGAAGCCTGGTCAAATAGACCTTTTTCTGATATTTTCCCAAATTAAAAACTGAAAAATCATATGTCAAGTTAAATGTAAATTGTAAAACTTAAAAATATGCTATTTTTATTTGAAGTTAATAGTATAATAATTAATTGTGAATAACTACAATCAATTTTAATTGTACTAAAATTATATGATTATATAGTATTGCAAAAGCTTAGAAAATATTTATTTATGCCATTTGGCACATTTATTCGAGATTAGGATTGCTTTAGAGTTGCCACCACCCACCACCGATGGTTCACTCTCTACTTTTTATAAATTTAAGTAATTAATTTTTCTTAAGTTATCTCCTATTTTAGTTTCAGCTTTTTATTTTCTTCCTTTGTTATATATTAAATATTATAAATAAATTAATATATTGTAATTATTTGAAAATTTTCATGTAACTATTTTCCATCTTCATCTTAATTATTGGTTTTTAAATATCAATGATCAATGATCCAATATTTGTGTATGTATAATGAGTGAAGAGTAAATTAATTTAGGATGAACTCAAGTTGGCATTGGAAAAATGCTAAACTATTAGTTGCACATAATCTTAAATGTTAGTTTATTGATTCAATCCTATATTTGTGAAGGGTTATTGCCAAACCTCACTCAAACTAGATCGGTTTAATTAAAAAAAATAAAAGATAAAATCTCAAGAATTAGATTAAAATAATGTTTGGCTATTTCATAAATACAACATTTGAACCGTGGGAAAACCTCGATCATAGTCCTAAAAAAATAGAGTTGTATCTTCATGCCAATTTTATATTGATTCCATCTAATGGATCAATATTGAACACATATAGTGGATCAAGATTGAACACATTATAATCAATTATTGTTAGATACAACTGAATATTGGGTAGTTTAGTAACATTAGCTTTTTATAAGACATTAACAAATCCTTGATTTGAATTTTTGTCACACTCGTGTACTAAATGCATATCCATCTATTATGCATTGCATTATCATATTATACATTTTGAGTGAATTAAGATAGGATGATTGAATTAAGATAGGATAAGCATGTATAGTTAAGCTAGGCGTAGGTTTGAATTGAGATTGGTACTTGGTTAAGGAGCGGGAATTTTTAAATTTTGATGATACTCAATTGGAGTAAATTTAAGTGGGAATAAATGATATGAAGTCAAATTGAAATTTAAATGAGGACTCAAGTGTCAAGGAAATGTGTGGACTCGATTGGAAAGAATAAATGGCTTAAATGGAACAATTAGAGGTTTGAGGATGTATAGGTAATATGAACCTTTCATTAAGGGGCTAAATAAATAACTTTTTAAGTCAAATTATCCAAATAATGGCCGGAAACATACTTAAATTCATTTCCATAGTGTGAAAGTATGTAGGTTAGGTAGAGAAGAGAAAAAAAAAAAAGAGGAAGACAAGCATATAAATATATAAGAGAAGTTAGGAAGAAATCTTGATCTCTACTATTTGAAGCTGATTTTTCCAAGGGAATCTGAATATTCTAAATCTTTTCTAGGTAATAAACATCAATTTTAAAGGCTCTATAATTTCATTTGCTTCGTGATTTAAAAGTTTTGGTTGATTTTAGTTAGGGTTTATATGCTGCTGTTTTTGGGTTTGATTATCCAGATTTTGCAGTCTCTGTGTTTTCTTTATAACTTGAGCTAGAAAGCTCTAAATTAAGTATGATTTGATTCTATAGAAACTTAAAAGAGCCCTATATAACTTTGTAGTTTTAAGTTTGAGCTGATTTGGTCCGTAGCAGGGTTGAATAAGGCTGTACTTTTTATTGCTCAATCTGTTAGGATTTATGACCTGGTTGTATTTAGATAGTTATAATTATCCAATTTAAGTGAAATTTTTACAGGATATTCTAGACACATAAATATATTATTGTTCCAAATTTTTGGTTCAAATTCATTATGAATAATTCCAGAAATTTTTTAAAGTTAGGCCTAAAACAGCTTTTTTAGAGCATATGGGTTAGATTGGTAGAATTAATTTGATTTGCATGTTTTACACAATATTTAGGGGCTCCATGATTAGGTAAGTATATAGGCATATTATATTGATGATTTATAAATGAAATTGCATGTGTTAGGTACTAAAAAAGGAAAGGAAGGTGTCGGTGGAAATTGAACAAATCGGTGATCAAGTTATGTGTATTTTATAAGCTATTTTGGTGAGTAGATATTTAAGCCTTTTAAATCTTTTTATAACAACAATAAAATTATATTTTTAATGTTGTTTTATGAAACTGAATTGATGTATTAGTATGGTTTCAATTCAGCCTTGTTGATCCTTGAATTACATGTTTTAACTTTCAGCTTTCAAGGTTACAATTTACAAGTTAAATATGTTATTACTATATACTTATTTTGGTAACCTTATTTTGAGAATATTTAATTAATTGATGGTTTGAGATTAACTTGGTTTTTTTACTTTGGATTATAGTGAGTGGTGTTTGAATTTACATACTTTGTTGAACAATGATTGTGAAAGAAATGTTTAACTAGTTATTTGATGGAAATGGTATTTGGTTTGTGTATTAGCACCCTATATGAGTTGTGTGGATATGCTGAGGTGTTATATGCACATTTGAGATTGGGTTGGTTGTTATTGCGTAATAAACAACAAGGCACTTAATTGCAGGACGGTAAAGGGAGACGGGCCGTTCCGTGCTAATATAGTTGAAGGGTTAGCCTTTAAGTGCGCCTAGAGATTGAGTTTGTGATGGCCTGTATGTTATGGCTGGGTTGTGATGCTTGTTATAGGGATGGTCAATACATATAAAAATTGTATTAATGTTTTTGCAAGGGCATGTCTTTTACTTGGCTAAATTTTATATAAGTTTGAAAGCATGAATGGTTTCAATGTTTCAAGTGGATTACAATATGATTTCGAATACTCTAGTATTCAGATTTGAGAAGTTTAAGGCAATTGGTTTAACCAAATTGTTTTCTGCTTGATATATCTATTCATTAAGTATTTTTGTACTCATTTTACTCTGTTTTATAAACTTTTTCAGATAACAGGGCTTGATAGTTGGTGGATTGAGCTGAGAGAGTGTGTATAGAAGTTTCAAAGTAAGGTTGGCCAACATCCTTGTTAGAGAAGCCTTGTACTTTATTGGTTAATCTTGTTCTGATAAATATTGTAAAAGATTATAAATGGAGGCCAGATAATGGTGGCTAGACTTTATGTAAACCAAATATTTGTAAACATATTTTATACTACTATAATGATGTTAGCTATTATGTTTTTAGTTTACAAACATGAATATCAATCTAGTTTTAAAAAGTGTGTTTTCTTCTACTACTCATTTACCTGGTACTATAGTTCTTATACTTACACACATCAATTTACAAAATTTCTTATTTTCTAAATACATTATCTAAATAACATCAAACCTTTCCAAGATATTATTTCAGTTATATTAGCATATGTAATTATATTTATAACATAATTTGATGAAATTAAGTGGTTTGTTGAATGGTTGGTTATAAATGTCCATCTCCGGCTACGTGAGGTGTGATAGTTTATTGTAACACCCGTACCCTCGAGCATAAGTTGGATATTGTATATATAGATAAGCTAGAGTTTAAAATCAAGTCGAGGTTGGTACTTGATTAAAAAGTTAGAATTTTTAAATTTTGATGACACTCAAATTGAGTAAAATTTAGTGGGAATAAATAATATGGTGTCAAATTGAAGTAAGGTTGAGGACCCAAGTTTCAAAGAAAGATATGGACTTAATTGAAAAGATTGAATGGTTTAAATGGAAGAATATGCTAAAGCTGAAGTAAAACAAAGAGAGCCCTTATAGGAATAAAAGCAAAAGTGGCTTAATGGTGGTATATGATGATGCTATAACATGTGAACTGTTGGATATTTTGCATGAGAAAAAAAGTGTGATATATATGTTGTGAATGACAATATTACAGCAGGTGGAAGTAATATTAGAGTGAACACACAAAATTATAAGGTAAATTATGGGGAAGGTTCAAGTAGGTTTAGGTACAGGTGTGATGCTAATGTGGAAGTAAATGAGGTAAATAAGGCAACAGTCAATGTGAGTGTCAAAGACAGTTGGCAATTTAAAGATTTACTTCATGAGATAAGAATATATGAAGTTGGTGAAGTAGGTGAAGCTGATATAAATGAGACAGAGATAAAATTAGAGGAAGAAGAGTATGTAGATGTTAATGAAGAATTTATATATGATGGAGATAACTTAGAGTTGAAAGAAGCTAGAAAGAATTTTAAGAATTTAGATAAAATAAGATTAAGTGATGAGATACTTAATGAGATGCAGCATCGATGTGATAAAAGGAATGATAAAAGAAATGATGAGGCAATGAATGAAGAGCCAGAGTATGACATTGATTATATAAATTCATCAGATTGCAATTATATGGATATAAATGAAAAAATAGATGTAATAGGTAGCAAAAATAGAAGAAAATTTCCAACATATAATCCACAAAGTAGCAAAGTTATTTTCACTATTAGAATGACATTTGAAAGGGCAAATCAATTTAAGGAAGCATTAACCAGGTATTCAATAATGGAGAGAAACAGGTTAATTTACACCAATAACACACAGTTGTATATTAGATTCAAATGTAAAAAGCTAAAATGTCAATGGTTTATATCTGGTGTAAAATATATGAAAATTGGTATATTTTAGGTTATCAAATATGTAGATGATCATCAATATGGTATAGTAAATAAACTAAGTAAGCTGACACATAAAAAGCTTGTTGACTTCTTACTGAAGAAGTTTGATTTTGTTCCAGCAGTGAAACTCATTGACTTACAGAATTTATTGAAGAAGGAATTGAAATTGGATGTTAGCTTACTGTAATATTAGAGAGCTAAAATTGTTGCTTATGACAAGTTAAAGGAGAATACAACTGAAGAGTTTACAATGCTGTGGAGATATGTAATGGAAATTAGAAGAGCACATGAAGGAAACATTGTACTTTTGGAAACCAGTGATGATAACACTTTCAAGAGGATATATATTTCATTTCATGCATATAAGAAAAGGGTTTTTAGATAGTTGTAGGAAAGTAATGGGATTTGATGGAGCATTTTTGAAAGGTGTTGTGAAGGGAGAGGTCTTGGCAGCAGTTGGTAGAGATGGAAATAATTAGATGTTTCCAATAGCTTAGGGTATTGTGACAATGGAGAATAAGGACAATTGAATGTGGTTTATTGAACAACTATAAATGGACCTTGGAATTGGAAGAAGAGTAGGATGGATTTTTATCTCTGACCAGTGTAAGGTAAAAAAATATTTTTTAATCCGGTTTTATTTAAAAATAAAAATTATATGTTTTCTTTTAACTTTTTTTATTGTTTTAAATTATATGGGTTATAGCCTATATTATTTGAGTTATATCCTGATTCAGAGAGAAGATGGTGTGCCATAAATTTAATTAGTAATTACAAGAAAACTTATAGAGGTAAGACTCATGAAAAGTATTTTTAGATGTGTGTCAAAGCTTCTAACGAAGCTAATTTCAAGGTTAGAATTCAAGAATTAGTTAATATTTCTCAAAAAGCTCATGATAACATGATAAGGTTTGATTCTCAATTTTAGTGTAAAGTATTTTTTGACATAAACACCCAATGTGATTTAATTGATAATAACATGCGTGTTTTCCTATTTAGAAGATATTAGAAAGCTGGTCATGAAAAGAGTACATTGTAATAGGGATATCACTTAGAAGATGGTGGGGGACATAGGCAATAGAACTAGGAAAAAATTACGAAAGGAAAAGGAGGAAAGTTATAAGTGCTCAGTAGTATTGAATGGATTAAGTGGTTATAAAATAGCATATTATAATGACACATATGTAGTGAACCTTGAGGATAGGTGTTGTGTATGTGGAGTTTGGAAACTATATGGTATTTCTTGCTGCCATACAATCTGTGCTATTTATGATAGTGATCAATAACTAGGAGATATTGTTTTACTAGTATACAAAAGACAAGTACTTAAGGGCTTATAGTGAAATGATGTGCACACTCAATGGGGAAAAATTTTGGCCTGAAACTATTGAACCACTCACAAAACCTCCTTTATATAGAAAACTGCTAGGAAGACTAAAAATAAACAAAAAAGGGAGTTTAAAATTGGCAGCAATGGGAGGTTGATTAAAAGAGGAAGACACATGACTTGTCAATATTGTTTTGGCAAGGGACATAATAAAATCAACTTATCCAATTTGAAAGACAGTGGAGAGAAAGCAACTTAAGATAAAATGGTATGCACGTTATGTAAGCTATTGTGTTGTCATGCTAAACAGGCTTGCAGTTGTGCAAGTGAGCCCATTCAGAGCACACTCACTTCTTTCCAACTTATGGAGCTATCTTTTAGTTATTCTTGTTATAAAAGTATTGGAAAAATTGAATAAACATACAGTAAATGAACATGGCTAATTTCATAGGGAGTCCTCAAACTCTAAACAATTCTCTAATGAGTCCTGTAAATTTGTTATTTTGCTCAATTGAATACTTTATCTTTTGAAGGTGAACAATTGCATGGAGAATATTGATTTTAACATGTTAAAATGAATAAATAATGATAATTTCATGATTAGTCCTTCAGCTTTTAATTTTTTTCCAATTGAATCATCCAACTTTTTTTCCCTCAATCATGCAACTGGAAACTTTTGACAAATATCAATCTTATTCTAATTTTTTTTCATAATTTATGAGGTTCCAAAAATAGACTCTTCGCAGCAAAAAGCATAAAGTTTTTGCTTGTGCAGACTGCAAATGGTGGTTTGCTTGAAAGTTCTAAAATTAGGGAAGGATGTGGAATAAAGATTTCTTGACATGCAACTCAAATACGTTATTAGTAAATTTTAAGGTGATACATCAACATCTTGGTTTTTGGGCCGTCTTTTGAATTTTAATGCATAAGATGTTGAGAATGATTCAAAATTTGTGTCTATTTGAATTGGTCATTTTAGTTAGAAATATCTTCCTTAAATATTTATTTTTTGATTAGCAAATAAATAGTGGTTAGTGGCTGTAATATCTCACATTAGTTGAGATTTTTTAGATATTTAGTTTGCTTGTATGCCTATATAAAGGCACATAAATTCTGAAATTAATAAGCAAGTGAGTGTGTGCAATTTATTAGTTCCATTACTAATTTCTTTTAGCTCTTCACTCTCAAAATTCCCAACATGGTATCAAAGCTTCATTGATCTTAGGGCTTGTGAGGATGGGCATAAAAAAAAAAACAAAAAAAAAGAGGAAAAGAGAGTTTAAACACTAGTAAATTTATGAGTTCCAATGGCATCAAATAAATTTTTTGTGGAAGAAGTGTTCATGATTTAAATAGAAGAAGAATTGGTGGAGAGAAGTGCTCCATAAATGGTGAGAAGTGCACCAAGAAGAACTTTTGGAGAGAAGTGCTCCATTGATGAAGTTGATGAGAAGTGCATCATATTGTTTTAGATGAGAAGTGCATCTACAAAGTTTAAAGATGAAGATTTTTTTTTCTGCATTTTTGAATCAAGGGAGAGTGTTGAGAATGATTCAAAATTTGTGTCTATTTGAGTTGGTCCTTTTAGTTAGAAATATCTTCCTTAAATATTTATTTTTTGATTAGAAAATAAATAGTAGTTAGTGGCTGTAATATCTCACATTAGTTGAGATTTTTTAGATGTTTAGTTTGCTTGTATGCCTATATAAAGGCACCTAATTTCTGAAATTAATAAGCAAGTGAGGGTGTGCAATTTGCTGGTTCCATTACTAATTTCTTTTAGCTCCTTACTTTTAAAATTCCCAACATAAGATTATTGAAGTCTTAGACTTGTGCTATTTTACCACCATAAGGTGATACATTCAGATTAGCGGTAGAACCTGATGCTTCACTTCATATCTTGACTATATATTCACTTGCCAGTTCTATGTTTGCTGATGTGAGAGAAGTACATGGACTCACATATAGTAAATTTTCCTTTTGTTTTATTTATAGAGGAATAAAAGCTATCCATTTTTCTTCTTGAAATTTAGTGTTCTAAGTTGGTGCAGGTTTACTTGAGACAAGGCAAGGAGCAAGTTACAGAAATGGTATTTATCAGTCTTTGGGTGAGTAACACAAACCTTTCCATATTTTATCCCTAAAATATTCAAAACTTCTATCTATTTTGCATAGAGTAATTAAAGGCGTAGAGCGCATCAAGGGGTTATGGGGTCTTGGATCAAAGGTGCAAGGCCATGTGCATGTCTTTGAAAAATAATCAATAAAAATGAAGACTGAGACAGCTAAGCTTATATAATAAAACTACCAACATAATTCTAAATCCAACATGAAGACATTAGCAAGATTTAATTAGTAATTGTGCTCATTTTACGTAGAAATAATCCCAAAAGCAACCATGCTCTCTAATTAAACTCAACACAGTTTTCTTTATCATTATCATTATATTCAAATGGATAACTTCCAATTTCTTCTTCTTCTTCTTCTTCTTTATCATCTTTTTATGCTCTTTGAAAACTAGAGGATTATTGACCCTCAAATGAGAATAGACTTTTGCCTTTTTCATTGCCCTAGGCTTAGGACCTACTGTGGATGTGGGCATGATCTGTTTTGAATTTAATCAATATTGTATGATAGGCCAACTCGACTAGCTCTAGCAACCTGATCCTATGTGCAATAAAAATCTAATCATTTTGCCCTTTTCTTTCCACATTAAGCTCTTTTTCTTGTTTGAATCAGTTTACTTGATGGAATAAATTTAAAAACAATGCCTACATAAATATAATGGCAATGCTAACAAGGTTCAACTTATCTGTGACTTGAGCCTGACTTAGGGCACATGTCTTAATGCCTAGGTGCATGCCTCACATAGTTGATAAAGGCGCACCTCAGCCCCCAAAAGGTATGCGATGTCACAAAGGTGTGTGCCCTCCAGGTGAGGAGCAAAAAGGCACATCTTTGTAAAATAGTACTTGTATGTGTAATTTTTTTTAAGTCGATAAATAATTTAAGCCATTCATATCAAATTTGAAAGGAGCTTATCATGTGCCTAAGTGATACCTAATCAACTAAAAAAAAAAAAGAAAATAATAAAAGAAGAGAAAAAGTAATTTATGTTATATTTTAAGGCAAGAGCAGCAGTTGATCATCCCAACACCACTATCTAGGCATGTCTTTCTCTCTTTCTCTCTTTCTCCCCCATCCTCCCTTGAGTAAGGCTATTCTTTTCTCTTCCTCATTTATTTCTTTTCTTTATTACTCATTTCAGCTCATAACTTTCTTTCTTTTTTCTTTTCTTCTATCTCCTTTTCTTTTCTTTTCTTTTTCCATCTACTATTGGAGGACAGTTTTGTCTTTTCTGGTTACTACATTCTTTTTATTTTTTTTACCTAAATACTGCTAATTTTGTCATGTTTTAGTTTCAACATTTTATTATACAAGGTTAGTTGTTTTGGTCATTAATTTTAATTTTTGTCTTTAATTTTTTAAAAACTTTTTTGCCTAATGCTAAATTGCATAGAAATGGAAACATAGATATGGAAAAACGTAGAAACGGATACAGCGAAATGGTTTTTTTTTTCCTTTTTTTAAAGAAACGGAAACATAGTAGAAACTTGTAAATATTAACAATACACACACTATCAATCAATAGTATAAATATAAATTATTTTGTTTAGTTAAGAAAAATATAAAATTCCTTTTAAATTTATTTATTTCTTATTTAGGAAAAGATTAAGGAAATGTATTTTTCAAGTTGGAAACATATTTTCTAATTTTTCAAATTTGTGGAAACGGCTTTAAAACATTTTCAAGGAGTTTCTAGAAGTTTTCGATATGGAAACGTTTCGGTTGGAGAATATATCCCACATTGACAAAGTATAGAGGAATAAAGTGACTTATAAGTGGTGTAGATTGAGTCTTAATACAAGCCAATTAGTTTTGTGTTTGATGAGCTCAACCCCATCTATAAGTCTACATATGTGTGCGTGGGCCAACACTCTCCAGGCCCATGGACTTATTTAACAATTTCCAACTTGGGGAAGTGCCTAGTGGTTGAAGTTTCCATGCATCATAGGCCTAATGTAACAAAGATGCCTTCTCTTTGTGCCTATGCCCTAGGACTCCTTAGGGCTTTGATGTGCGGGACATTTACTAATTTAGGGTAGTTTAAATTTTTATTTCTCAAAATATGGTACACCTAAAATAATTTACCGTTTTAGGGTGTTTTCCTGTAGATGAAAAAAAAAACGCTACTTGAAGTAGCGTTTAGAAAAGGGGACAAAATTTTCCCATGCCAAAACACTACTTTGAATAGCGTTTTGCTGTTCTGACAGCCCATGAGAAAAACGCTACTTAGAGTAGTGTTTTTGAAATTTTTTTGTTACTTTATTAGCTCTGCATGGTGCAGAGCCAATAATGTTTTTTTTACAAGGGCAAAACGCTACTTCAAGTAGCGTTTTGTTACTTTATTGGCTCTGCATGGTGCAGAGCCAATAATATATATATATATATATTTTTTACAAGGGTAAAACGCTACTGGCAAAACGCTATTTGAAGTAGCGTTTTGCCCTTTTAGCCTTTTAAAACAAAACGCTACTCTAAGTAGCGTTTTGTCTAAAATGCTACTCTGACCAGCGTTTTCTTTGTCTGACCATTTCTTCGCCTAACATCATCCTAAATTGGGAAATTTTTTCCCTTTTCACCTATAATTGGTAAATTCTTTAACAATTATCATATTTTGAGAATTAAAATTTTAAACTACTATAAATTGGTAAATGTTCCTTGATGTGCCTTGTGTGTTTAATACCTATGATGCCTAATGAATAAAGCCTGCCACTAAAGAGTTGAGGTGCTGAGACTGGAATCTAATGTTCTAGAGCTATATGTCTTTAATTACTGGGTTCCAAAGTTAAGCATATTTTGCCTGACATGAATTTTGGTGATGAAATACATTTGCTATTTCTGAAAGTATGCTGTTACTGTCTATTTGTTATTTTAGAATGTACACAATGCTACTTCTATTTTTTTTTGGCATAGCATATTTTCATGTTGACATAGATTTTTGTGGATCTCAATTGTGGGTAGCAGAGTGTATGCGTCATGAAATTTTCTATGGTGAGGTTTATGTTTTAATTTCATCCCTTTATGGAAAATCATACATGCTCATCTCCACTAAGGACACTTGGTCTTATGAAGATAAGAATTTTCAAACAATAACTTTTTTTTGCAAATAGCTCTGGCTGGAAAGATGTAATTTTTGGGGAAAGGTTGTGCGTTTGAAGTATGGACAAGATTGTTACCTGTAGGCTGTGCTTGTATGTTTGGAAGAATGAAAAGGGATTTGGAGTATTAAGGATAAAAATAATCTTATTAAGAAGATCTTTTATTATGAGAAAAGGTAACCATTGTTCTCTTGATTTTGAACGGAAAAAAGCAATGGGGTTGTTATCAGTCCTAACCCACGAAACAAGGAAGGGATTTCTCTTGTCCCGGGATAACTCTTGTCCCGTTATCCCTCGTATATCATCATCCTAGCATTGATCAGCACCATTTCTATGCCCCATTTGCTATCACCAATCTTCCTATGTGCTATATTATCATAAGTAGATAACTGCAATCAAAACTCACTATAAACCCTTCACCACCCTAAGTAAATGCTTCCAAAAACCAACAAAGACCTTTGGGGGGAGAGGAGATGGAAATTGAAATCGGCCAAATGGCATCCTTGTGGTTGGCAGAGGCTGCAACTTCTTTGACACCAAAAAGTTGAATTTTTAAAGGAAAGATAGGACCTATATTGAAAGCAGGCAGAAGATAATAAAGGAAGAATGATTGAAAAATTGCAGAGAGAATAAAAATTGAAATTGCAGAAGGGTTGGAGCATCCTCTATCTACTGGCAAAAGATGAAGGAGAGGAATAGGAAAGAGTAAGAAGTATTCTGGAAGGGTTTTCATAAAAATCAGTAGAGTGAAATAGAGAGAGTCACATGTAAATCAAGAAAAATGCACAATATTGAAATAAAAATCAAAATTTGTTTGATTTTTTGAACTCATTTGATCAAGGGATTAAGAAAACAAAAGCAGATTTTATTCGATAAATAGGTTGAGCCTTTGTATTTTTCCTTATTTTTTTTCTTCAGAATGAAAAACAAACTGTAAACCATGGTAATACTAACCGCAATCTGGATGCTAAATTTTCTTTGAAATTTTTTCCATCTTTGCTTTCTCCCTTCTTATTTTCACTTCTTACTGTTGGCCTTCATATTTTAACTTACCAAATAGTTGTTTTTCTTTTGTGTCAATTTTTGAGAAATTTCTTGCTTATCACAGAAAGGAAGGTGAAAAGAAATAGGAGTTAGTATGTGTTTCCTTATAAGAAAATGGTTAGTGACATTCCACTTCAATTTTGTACTCCTGTGGTTGGTGGAGTACTGCACCGATCTTTTTTTGAGCTAATATGACTTCACTCTTTCATTTAGTAGGCATGTTTTAAATGTTTTAGTGAGTTGCCAATCCTTGTTTGTTCTTTCTGTATATAAATGGATTTTGAACTTTTAAATCTCATGTAAATGGTTTGAATTGGGGTGCTTTAAAATATGGTTCACATATCTCAGGTAGTTGATGAATTTTAAGATTCAGAATTTACTAAAGTCTGAAAACATAACTAGGCCACAGAGAAATTAGTAGAGATCTGAAGGCTTCCTTTTTTGCCTTAGTAATCCTAAACCAGGAAATTCTGCTAACCAATTCTGGATAGGAAGAAGACAACTTCCTATATAATACAAATTCCAAAATAATAGTGCGGGAAGATCCCAAGTGGAAAGTTACATTATATTAATGAACAGAAAACATTACAATAACATGAGGTTTAACAATCACAAAAATCCTTAACTTGTTTTTTCTGGACTGCATCAAATGGAAACTTGCTCCATTTAGCCTGCTTTTTGGACACTGTAACACCAGAAGGCTTTAGGGATTCAATTGGAGAATGTGCAATTTGGAAGATATGAATGTTGTATGTTATCAAAACACTTTTTTAATGAGGTCACTTTTGAAAAGGATGCCATTAGTTAGGAATCTTAAGTCATTGTCCATTATCTAGATGGTTTAGCATCTATTGTTTTGATAAAGTCACATGTGACAAGGATGTCATTAATTAGGAATTTTCTGTTCAAAAAAGAAGTAAGAAAAACTTTTTCTGTGTTGATTTTGTTTATTATGCTGTCTTTTCTGTTACAAAATTTTCAGGACATCTTACATTCTTTTCTCCAAACTAAGCATGATTGACATATGTGATTTATTGGGTATTGATTTCTTCTCAATGAAATAACGACAAGTAGTATTCTTTCATTAAAGTGTTGGAACCTGATATGTGGTTCAGATTTCTAATTCCAGAAATTGTTTTAATACAAGATTGAGGATTGTAGGATGAAGAATAATAGCAATGATTCAATGTCCTTTTACTGCCATCTCATCTTCCTTGACTTCAATTGGTT